>VDFB02186170.1:0-27772 GCA_007258455.2 Sequoia sempervirens
TATTTAAATAAATATATATAAAAAGAGTAATTTAGTCGAGAAATTCATGGTGGAAAAGATATTAATAGATTTACAATTTATTTTTTTATTTATAAAGATGTTTAGGCAAATAAGATGAGAGGTGAGGAATGATGAGTTCCACGCTATAAATTTATGTTTCTTTTAGATAGATAGAGTATTTTGTAATGTTTATGGAATATCTTGTGGTAGGTATACAACTTATGTCTCTTATGTGTTATTGTGGGGACACCTTGAGGTAAGGTCAAGTATAAACATATTACACATCTAAATCCACCTAACATTCTTTATGAGCTTCACTCCAATGTTCAATTTAACATCTCACAAGTGGGGCACCTTGTAGTGGCTATGAGGATAACTTGAGGTAATGATTGAATCTATGGAAATACATTGACCTAAGCCCATTTCAATGTCTTACCATGAGACACATTCAAAGTAAAATCGAGTGTAATCATATTAAAGATCTTAAGTTCACCCCCACATTTTTTTATGAGTTTTGCTTTAGTGTTTAACTTATCTTTTAAAGATAAACCCATCCATACATCTCACCATAAAAAACCTTGAAATACAATCAAGTATAACCATATTAAGAATCTAAACCTACCCCATATTCTTTAAATTATATTCTAATGATTAACCTAAAATTTTAATCAAATAAAATATCATAGAATCTTTCATAATGAAAATTCATTCAAATACTATAATGCTTAAAAATATATAAATATTAAATTGGAATTAAAAACTACCACATTTGAAAAAAATAAACCGAACACAAATCTAACAAATAAATTAAAAAAAAGGGGCCTTCTCAATCATGGCATCCAAGCCAAAGGTTCCCTCTTTTAAACGTATAGAAAAATATTCAATGATTAAAAGCAAAAGTTAAGTTTCTTGTTCTTTTTTTGATCTTTGTATATTGGAATCCATGGTACTATAATATAGATATAAATATATTATTATTATTTTTTAAGTTAGTTTATAAATTTTAGAAAGCATACAATGATTGAACACAATGAAGGTTTCTTGTTTCTATGCATGTTCTTCAGAGGTATAATATCTGGCCATTATATATACAATATATTTAATGTGACTTTGTCTTTTGCTATATATATTTATTTTAGATATGATGGATTTGTCCTTAAAAGAAATTAAAATACTAATTATAAAATTCTAGTTTATTCCTTTTGATTTGTATCCAACTCACAAAAGGAACCTCGTAAATTATTATGCCTTTCATATGATGACAATATAACTATTTATTAATATAAATCATTTTTAAAGGGAAAAATAAATAAATTAAATGTTATTTTGAATAAAAAAATATAGTAAACACATGTGCATTGAGCCATGGAATCTCAATTTATTATCATAATTTCATGGGATTTAAAGTTTGGTTAATCTATAATGTGTAAGCATTAACAAAAGGCTTGAGATATATGGATATTGGAAAGGTGAGAAGTGTATTTTTTTCATTTGTTTTTTATACAATAGATTTTTTTTAAATGATATATTTTTATGTAAAAGTTGGTATTCGTCTTAAAGTTATTATGAATTAGCGTCACATAATTTATGGTCTAAATTTAGTCTCTAGTCTTGTTTTCAATCTTATGTCAAACTTCTAGAATGATCTTGAACATTAGTTCAAGATCATGTGCACAATCTTGATTCCTAATTTCAAAATCCAAATTTAATCATTGGATCGGGATGACTTAACTCTAATAAGTTGCTTACTAGTTCAAAGGTGCAAAAGGAAAAGTTCTTAGATTACCTAGATCTATTAACTATAAACATATTAAATGATTCGCATACCATTACAAGAGCACAATATCAATATCTACATATAAGGACAAACAAATAGGTATTTGTATTTTTCTTGGTGTGTCTTCAAACTTCGTGAAACACTATTGAATTATTATATAAGGTTTGAATTCCATCGAGATAAGATACAAATTCCCACTCTTGATAGTAGGATCTACCAATTCTTTTAAGCACCACTTAGTTCAAATATACGAAGGCAAACATATTTATAAAGAAACAAGACATCAAGTTCAAGGCCAACATTTTAGGTTTAGGGCCATGAATGTGATGATCAAAGTCATCTATGGGATTTGAACCTTTAGTAAGAGCAATAATTTTTCTATTCTATTGAAGCTCCACTATCATAAAGATGATTAGAAGTTTGAGTTGGATTATAGAAACATGTTTTAATAGCTAAGATGCATTATGTTAGTTCCAAGAGTTGTAGATCCCAAATCCCTAAAGCTAGGCCATTCTCTAAGCATCAAGGGTGTCAAACTTAGAAAAACAAACCTCAAAATTATGATCAAGTAGGGGAACATTGGACTAATTTACTAAGGTGGTTAAGACCTTTGATTTCAAGCTCAACTAGACCCAATGGGACTTCCTTAGATGTATCCTAAGCAATATTAAACAAAAGTGAAGATATATAAATGGATAACCAATGTAGTAGCACCTTGTGTATGCCTAACCCCAAAAGCTGTAACATCCTACTACACAACCCCAAAGGGTAAGAGCCAAAAAAGGATAAGATCATTTTTTTCTAAAAACATGAAGAATAACCTACACATAAAGCAGTTGTCAATACGATAAATCAACAACAAACATGGCCAAGCATGGCCGAATGTATAGCCTAGAGGAGAGGACTGATTTACCCTCCAAAGAAAATATGAACAGAAGCAAACAAGATAGCTCCAAAAATTTTGCTCTGGAACTTTCTGCTCTGGAACTTTCTGCAATAACAACACAAAACCACATGTAGAAAGATCCAATGCGTCAGAACTTCCTGCTCCAAAACTTTTTGCTGTAAAATCACAAAACAACATACATAAAGCTTTGATGCACCAGAACTTCTACAACAACAACACAACACAACAAACAAAAAGTTGCGTTGCATCGAAACTTTAGTAGCAGCAATAGAGAACAACAAACAAAAAATTGTGTTGCGCTAGAACTTTAGCAGCAACAACACAAAGCAACAAACATAAAGCTACATTGCGCCAGAACTTTAGCAGCAACAACACAAAACACAAAAAAACTATTGTGTTGTGCCAAAACTTTTACAACAACAACACAACACAAACATAATGTTGCGTTGTGCTGGAAATTTTGTAGTCTGTTGCATGAAGGAAATACATAGGCATGGCTCTGATTTTTGCATGAAAAGTTTTGAACAAAATTCATAATGATCATCATAGTACAAGCGAGTCTGATACCAACACCGAAACCCGTAAGCCAAATATAAAACATCACATTTCTTCTCATTAAATTATATGATTACATCTTCTCTCTCAAGAGAGTACGATATATATAAAGGAATATATATGAGTACAATGGCATAGCCATGAATAAGATACATCGACTGATAAAATAAGTACAAGAGAGAACACCTCCAATTGATGCTCCAATAACCTGTACACCGGTCCCCAATGGCGGTAGCAATGCCTCCCAACCATGTGGACTCAAAAGAGACCACCCCACCGTGCTCAAAGGTAGTCACAAGGCCCAACAGAGATAACAAGGCAAGGGTAACATATGGCCAACACTCATGTCAAACACGAAGCAAACATAAAATACAATGCATAAGGCCAATGTCGCAACATGGAGATGCTCATACAATAACATGTCAGATACTACCCACGACTACTAAAGTACGAGGTACTAGAGTGTAGATTGGATGGAGTGTCATCATGTGTGCATGAAGGGATGGTACCACACAAAATCAAGTACACCTCTCATATGGATGAGGAGACTCAATTGTTTTCAAATCAATGCTCCACAGATGGATAGGCCTTCTCAAGTGCATCCTTAGCCTTTACAAGCGCTCAAGGCCATGCATGAGGAGTCATTATCTTATTAGTGTTTTACCCCATTGTTTTTATTTAGTTATCACTTGTTTACTATAACTCTGATACTATTTCCCTGGTAGCCACTTGCGGGCCCTAAGCCCATAAAGAGCCACTCCAAAAGACCACTCTAACTACCTAGACCTAAGATCATCTCATTTAACCAAATGAATAATCCATAGAAAATATGAAACAGTGACAAAGCCACTAAAATCCATCATTAAAACCTTTTAAAACAGCCAAGCAAACATTGTTGTTAAATCATTTAAATAGCTGATCACATCCATTAACAAATAGATCAAATACCATTTGAACATTCATCATTAACTTAATGAAAAGAAACCAATCATATAATTAGTATTAACCTCATTAAATCATCCTGCAAAACCACTTTTAAATCAAATAAAAACTACTAAGTGACGGTGGCACAAAACACGATTCCAATTGCAACTCAATGAAATGAAAAGAGGGCATAAAAATTTCAAAAAATTCAAAGTGCCCAGATTAAAAATATAAGCTTGACCCAGTTTATATTTTGACATTTCTAGTTGGATTCCACCTTTGGTTTTTAAGTTTATGACAAAAAATAAGGTGTTGTTCTGAAAAACACGTTTTTATGCTAGGTTGGGCAAAAACATGAAAACTGAAGGTGCCCGGATTAAAAATCGGACAACAACCCAGTTGAGATATGGGATTTTCTACATGGAATCCACCTTTAGTTTGTGTTTATAAAAGGTGGTTAAAAATAAACATAAAAAATGTGTTTTCACAAGTTGGACAAAAACTAAAAAAAAGAGAATGAGTGCCCAGAAATCTATTTTGTCAACAATCCCTTTCAGCTTCAATTGTTTCAAGTTGAATTCCATATTTTTTTCAAAGTTTAGGACATGAGAATGGATCTATTTAAGAACAATCAATGACAATGAAACAAGCTGGAAATGCACAGTCACGTCTGCCATAAAGAAAACTACAGAGCAGCTAATTGAATACCACACAAACATTATCCAACCTCCCAATATTCACACAAATAAAATAGAGGAATAAATTTACCATAAGGAAATGCAAAGCCTACCATTCCTAAGCTAAATCACATTCAATATCACCAAAAATTCAAAGGGTTTCAAGAACCACACAGAAAAATACCTCAATGTTGCCCCAAAACTGAAATTAAAGAATGCTCTGAATATAAGGCACGACTGGGTTCCAACTTAGAAGAGTAAGATGAAAATGGCATGCTGAAATCAACAATCAGATGTCCAAAAATTTCTTCTCAACAAAATCTCCACATTTCTCCCCAACTTTGCCTCCCAAATCGTGGGGTTTTCCTTCTCCTTCCAAAACAAAGAATTTCTTCTCCTCCAAAAGAAAATATATCCCCCCCAAAAAAAAATCTTCCTTCCCCCTTTTTATTAACTCTCAATATATATATATATATATCAATGACAAGGCTGCCCATTTTCTTTTTAACTAAACTCCTCAACACAATGAATGAAATAAAAAATTTAATTAAACAAACTATTAAAGCTCTAAAAAACAATTAATTAAAATCACTAAATATACAACATTCTCTATTTCACATAAAAATAATAATTTAAATCCAATCGTTAAAATACACAAAGCTCCCCAAATAAGATTTAATTAAGACTATACGAGCTCACAAAAAGGATTAATAAAATCATTTAAAGTTACTAAATGAAATATATCATTCCCTCATAATGATCAATACAAATCACTTAAAATAACATATTTAATACCTCAAGGATATAACAATTCAAAACTCCAATCAATTAAACACTATAAAATACCATATCATAACACCAACAACCAAAATATATAACCACATAAAAAGATTAATGGAAACCATGACAAAATACCTCAACAGGACATATTGGTAAACCACATACAATCGAAAGGTGCTCAGATGTTACCATTAGGTAACCAATGGTAAGACAACACGGGAAAACTGTACTAATGAGGTATAGTGGACTAAGGTAGGGGACGTTTGGCCTGTGACTACCTCCAATAACCACCATCAAGGAATACAAGTATGCTCAGGCCTATGAATCCAGGCATAGTTGATACTTAGTACCTACATCACTCCAATCACACTGCAAAGTACATGTGTATATAACATATATCATATAGTGGTAGCAACATCAATCATCAGGAAGAGGATCATGATATCATAAGCCTCTCGGATATGAGTGTTACAACATCATCCCTTTCTTGTCTATAATAATACAAAAGCAATGATAACGATATATAAACATATAACCATGTAATCCGACATAATAACTAATCATGATAACCTTTCCCATAATCATCAATGCCTAGTCTCAATATGATAACATTTAACATTTAGAATACCAAATCAAAATCAAAATGCTATCTTACCCAGGCTGGGGTTAGAGAGGTGTTACAAAAGCTATCACTAGGTCAAGGAACAACCTATTGGTATAACCTCTATGAAGTTGTTAAGCATGTCACTACATGACAATAGGATTTGGGTAGGGACAAAATGACTAGGTAGTATGATAACTACTATAGATAACTAAAGATGTTTTTCCTATTTATAACACTAGGTCATAAAGTAAATACAAATCCACTTCCTACTACTTTATTAGTGTAATATTTTTTCACTTTAAGTGCATGTTGGATCATTACTTTGAGGATAAGTGACTATTCATTGGGTTATAGAGTCCAAGCACACCATGAATAACAAAAATTCAAAATCATAAAGGAACATGAGCTACACATACACATATACCACAAATAAAAATATCAAGCAATTGAATATAGTGATTCATCCTAGAGTGTAGAAATTCACATGTAATGAAGAAAATACCATTACAAATCTTGTGATGGCTTATAATATTGTCACATTCATCTGATATTTGATTGTATTCATCTTAGTGTCATGTAAAGAGGAAACTTTAAACTAGAACTTCCAAAAAAGGCCACAAATAGAACCATGGAGACATTTAGTTGTAATAATTATTTACAATATTAATTTCTTTTAGATTTACAAAATATTCAAGCTACTCTAATGGTAATTGGATTCATAGGGGTTAAAACCCTAAAAAAATTGTTGGCTTGAAGTCACATGAAAATCCAAAATTATTAACCTTTTTTTATAAAAATGAACTAGCATATATGACAGTCTATTGGTTGTCTTGTCACTTTGAGAATCAAGGAGGAACTAGTGGTCAATTGATGTTGCATGTAAAACAAGCTTAGATCCTAAGAAATTTTCTAAAATAACAACCTAGACTTTGCATGAAAACCATCCGCGTATAAAATGTAACCATGATATTAATGGTGACACAAAATTCCTCATATTATAATTATATGTGAATCAACACACTTAAGATGAATAGTTGTTTTTGGGAGGGAAATATTTGATTGGGTAGTTGTAGGACCTTATTGGGTCATTAAGGATATTCTAGGTTGTGTAAGTAGGTAGGTGGGAGTGAATAGTGAAAAACATCAAAGTTTTGTAGTTTTTCGGAATTGGGGTTAGGGATACCTCATGACCCATACCATTTTCGAGGAATCAAGAGTAAGAAATTAAAGTAAGATAAAGTCTAAAAATTTTATAAAGTCAAGGGAAAAGAGCGAGGGTTTGAGAAAATGGGTGCTAGGAAAAAAAATTAAAATTATGACATGGCAAAAGGATGAAGGTTGGGGAATGGATGAAAGGTATGCCTAGATGGGAAAGTCTTATATATCAATATGGATAAAGGAAACTATGGAGTTGGGAGGAAAGGCATACCAGAAAAGGAAACTTTGAAACTCCAACATTCAACACAGTTCATAGAAATTTTAACATAAAACTTCCACACTTAAAGTTTTTGAGACCTTTGTAACTTTTAACACATGGTAGGCACATGATGGAAAAGTAAGAACAACACATATGATAAATTTGACCAGGGGAGACCCATTAGGAAGCATCTTAGATTGGTTATCTATGATTGGTATAATAAGTCCAAAATTAATAAAGGGGGTTGGGACTTAAGCACAATTGGGCACAATAAAATTGGGTGCCTACACATTATCACATACATAGTTAAATACTCCTTTTCCTTTGTGTTGATTTTAATATTTGTTTTAGTACTTTATCTAGAATCAAGTCTTTATCTAATTTAATTGTGATATTAAAATTGATAAGTAAATTAATTAACATTAGATATTTCTAAGGGGTGTGTTTTATCCTCTTCATTAAATAAATTATAGTGAAATATTTCTATACAATCAATTAAAAATAATCATAATTATTAAATAGGTTAGTGTGTTAAGATTTAGATTTCCAAAAATAATTATACATTTTAGAACAAATAAGAAAGTTTAAGGGGGTATTTGAGAAATTTAGGGTTTGGGCTTGATTTTTACATTACAATCTATAAAATTTAGTCCATATCCTAGGATGCAAACTAGCTCTAGTATCAAATCACTTTTTGCAAGATTTATATTTTTGAATTGTTGTATTCTAGCTCATGATGTTGACTTGAGATCTATAATTTTTGTAAATATGAATGAATTGTGTGTTAGCTTGTGGACCTAGTTTGAATGTTATGAATTTTCTAAAAATTTTGAAGTAATAACTTTACTTCCATTTACACATCAATGGCTAGAACTAGCTTACTTTTTGCAACTTGTATAATTTTTATCATGATACCGACTAGACCATGGTTGTTAGAGTAATCATGCATTAGCTAATAATTAATCAATCTTCAATTGATTATTAGTCTAATTAATTTCATGCACTTAAGCTAAACTTAGGAGTGGTTTTTTATGTTAACTGAAGTGAGCTTTTATTGGATCATTATATCTCATCATATAGGATGATGAAATATCATGATCTACTCCTTTTATCGTTTAGGGTTGCTCCTATAAAGCACTCACCCTCATTGTATTATCTCAAAATCTCCATGAAGACTTTTGAGGTTCATTCTATAGGTTTTTCTTGTTGAGGACATAACAAATCACTATTTGCAACTCTATTGCATGGAAAGTGTTTTTATTCATTGTTTGATCTCACATCGCATGTTTATTCACAATTCTAACATGGTATCAGAGCATCGATTTAGCGAACCCTTTCTTGATTTTTGAGTTTTTTTCTCAACTAAGGTTACAAGAGAAAATTTGAAATCTTCATTGCTTTTTTTTCTTTGAAAAAACCCAAGGTCATATGGGAAACCAATGCCTAGCCCCTAGGGGGCTATTTTTTTGGGTTTTTTATAATTTTAGCAATATTAGGAAAATCATGATAAATTTTCGCTCATTTATCAAAATAGGGCAAATGATATTTCATTGGAAAGTTGGTTTTGAGCGCTATCCAATGGTGTTGGTTTTTTGTGTTTTCACATTTTGGTAGATTACTTGGACATTTTAGCTCTTGGAAACTTTTTGTTTACATGGGATGACTCCTTTTTAGTTGTTTTATAAATTTTTTCAACATTTTTTCATAGTTGGGAATTGTAGACATATTTTGCATGTAATTTCTCTTTTGTAGATGTATTGAGATAAAGTACCATTCTAGTGTATGTTTTTTGAAGATTTTCACACATCTTGTTGTACCTTTTATACATGCACTATGATATAAAGGGCCATGAGTTAGTTGTTATTTCCTTTTTTCCATTGCACCTTTGTGAAGTGAGCATTCCTTCCATGATAACATCAAATTCCAATAATTCTTGCCTTATGCGTGTGTACCTTGTTTGCACACTCTTTTTATTTGTAGGTACTTTCAATTGCATGTCTAGATGTTCTTTGTTCTCCTACATGCACTTCTTGGTGGCACACACTTTCATTGGACTTGTCTTGGCTCTCCTTTCCACATTATGGGGGGTTTCTATTGTTGGTGATAATGCTTCCTTGGTTATGTTTTGAATTGATCTATGTATCTAGTTCTTGTTCATATGTACTAGGTGGATGCAACAGTTGGTTACCCATGAATTTCAATGAGATGGAGCATTCACTATATTGAAAATATTGCATTCATATTTTTAGAGGCAACCTATTTTTAGTTTATTAGTGTTCTTTAGACTATTGGTATCTATGCCATTTGTATCTTTGACTTTCAAATGTTTTCCTTTGTTTGCTATTTTATTCAAGTAGTGTTATTAGGGGCACTCGTGCAGATTATTATCTTCTTGATTCTGATCATCATATATTTCAGAGGAGGTTCTTCATTTCAACACTATATTAATCATCATTTGATAGTTCTCTAAAGCTTCTTCGTGCTTCAATGATGTTCATCATGTTCCTATTCTTTTTTGGATATTGTTTTGGAAGCTTTTTAGTCCTTCATTTTCCTTTCTCTCTTTTATAGAGGAGTTTTTCCCATTAGGTTTTCTCCTTTTTTCTCCAATTGTGAGAGGTTAGATTGTTTGTACATGAGTACCTCATCAGGCCTTGTTTGTTGGGACCCATCATGCATTCTTTTCTTTTTATGCATTGAATTTTTAGTTTTTTAAGCTAATCCCTAAGTTCATCTTAAGTGGGTGTGTTATAGTAATCATGCATTAGCTAATAATTAATTAATCTTTAATTGATTATTAGTCTAATTCATTTCATGTACTTAAGCTAAACTTAGAAGTTCTTTTTCCTGTTACCTAGAGTGAGATTTATTAGATCATTTTGTCTCATCACACAGGATGATGAAACTTGTCATGATCTAATCCATTTATCATTTAGGATTGCTCCTATAAAGTAATCACCCTCAAATTGTATTATCAAGATCTCCATGAAGACTCTTGAGGTTCATTTTGTAGGTTTTTCTTGTTGAAGATATAACAAATCATTATTTGCAACTCTATTGTGTAGAAGGTGTTTTTGTTTGATTTTTGATCTTGCATATTGTGTTTATTCACAATTATAACAATAGTGTTGGCTTCTTTTTTTTAAATATTTTGGGTAGTCAATGTTGACTTGCCTAGTATCAAAATATCAAAATTTTCTAAGTATTGGTTAAATAGATTTCCCTTATCTACAAGTTGGAAAAGTAAAAGGGGTATGTTGACATATGAAAATACATAGATCTAAAAGTCTTCATGAATATAAAAAAACACCCTAGGACCTAGAATAATCAAAACTAAGCAATATATTCAAAACCCAAAATAAAGTTCTTGCACAAATAGTAAAAAATATAAACTTACTTTGAAATCAAACATTGCAATATGGACAAGTTTGTGAAAAGAAATAAATTTAAAAAATGAAGAATTTAACTTGAAGATGTAGTGATGGTAGCGATGAGGGCAGGAGACGATGGTTTCAAATTTGTAGATGATGCATATGCATGTAGTGACGACAATGGGGACCTGAATGGTGGATGGTCTGTTTCCATCCTTCATCTTCTTGTTTGGGTCGGCCTTGGAGGTGGATCCTTTGTGAAAGCTTTAAAAGATGATGTGGAAGTGTTTGAAGACGTTTTGGTGGCTGGAGATGGGTGTTGGATTGCAAAACCCTTTGTGTCTGAGGGTCTTGTGCAGGTGCCCTTCATGCTTTTTTTTTGGTTTCCTTCCCAACTGTGGGTGTGCATTGGTTTCTCTAAGGAAGACCGGATGAAGAATGAGCTTATTTATACTCCTACTTGGCATAGTAGGATGGCTTGGGGGATCCTTGTGTTTTCCTGCTCTGCTTCTTAATTCTTCTTGTTCATCCTTCACTTCTGTCTATTATTTGTTTGGTGGATCTCCTTTGGGGTTTTTATTCTTTGTTTGTTTTGGGTTCTTCTTGTCCCCTCTCTATGGATTGGTGGTGTCTCCTTCTAGTTAGTTGTTTGGAGCTTTGCCCCACCTCTAGCTTTGACTGGCATGTTGGGGTTGCTTGGTGTTCTTTTTTGTTGGCCCTTCTCCTTATTTTTGTCTTGTTTTGGGCCCCCTGTTTCTCTTGGGGTTTGGGTGTTCCTGTTCATTCCGAGACTAGGACTTTGCCTTTGTTGGTCTTTTGGCTTGGGTTTCTTTTTGTTGTTGTGTTATCTGTGGTCATGTTTTCTTTGGATGAGGGTTTTTTGCATCCTTGTTCTCTCTGGTTGTGTGTCTTTTGACCCTCTTTTCTGAGGTTGTTGATAATCCTCTTGTCCCCCAGGTAGTTGATGTTGAGGTTTGAGGTTTTTTCTTGGGATGAGCTGCTTCATGTTTATATTTTGAAGGCTCAAATTTTTTGGTTTATTTTGAAGGCTCAGAAATGGGTGAGCTATTGGCTTTTAGCTGGGTTACTGTTCAAGTATTCTTTGGAAACCCATAGGAGTTCTAATTTGAAAGATGTTAAGGTGGATCTATGGTGCTTATTTGAGACTCTTTTCTTGGTCCACAGTTTGCTTCTGGTGGAGTGTTTACCAAAGGTTACTATGGTCACTTGCTTGGCTACTATGTTGGCTTTCCCCTTAGGTCCTTTGGAGGTGACCTCCCTCAGTTGTTGTTCTTATTGAGGTGGGTAGATCTCCTATGGAGGTGGAGGTTGAAGGTGCTAGTAATTTCTGGCTATGGTGGTTTTGTTTATCGTATCATCCTCTCCAATAGAGGGGAGCTCATTCCTTTTGAGGTGGTTTTGGATTTGGTTTCCTATTACCAGAGTGGTTCGAAAGAGTCTTTGTTGTTGGAACTATCCATGGATGTTTTGGGTTCTCTGGCTTCTCCTTTTTGCTAGAGGTTGGGTGGTATTCTAAGCTGCTCTCTAGTCCCAGTGGGCTGAGGCCCCTCAAGCTCTGTGGCTCTCCTTTGAGGCTTGTGTCCAATGGTTGCTAGTTTTTTTGTGTAGAGGTTTGATGGTGTCTTACACCATTATGCAGGTTATCTTTCTTGGCTTAGTGGTGTCATCCATGATTGGTTGGTTTGCTAATTCTTGGTAGATTCAGGTGGATTCTTTGTGGATCTAAGGGTTTCTGGTCCTGGTTAAAACTAGGTTGTAAAAGGGTTTCGGGCCCTTGCTTGTTTGTTTGATGCAACCTATGTTGTCATGTCTATCTTCTTGAGGTTGTTGTTGGTTGTTGATGGTTTGTGTTTTATCTTTTTGGAAGCTTGCTTTTCTTTGATAGGTTGGTGTTCCTTTCAAAACCATCATGTATTAGGTTGTAGGGCCCCATCAAAACCTGATTAAGGGTTTCAGCCCCCTTCAAAACCCATTTTTACCTCTAATAAAAAACTTGAAGATGTGAAATCCAAACCTCCACAAAAGAAAAATTACATAGATGAACACAGTTTGTGAGAAAATAGAAGAGAAACTATCAAAATAAAACCCAAAATTTAGGAAAATAAAATGACAAGCCAAAATAGAAAATGATGTAAAAATTTCTTGTTTTAGTTACAATTGCAATCCAAAATTAAACTCTAGTTTGTAAATTTCAAATTGGAGTTTGATGCTATTATGCAATTTATAGTTACAACAAAGCCCTTGAATTCTAATCACTTTTAGAAACATCAATGTCTTGAGATTTTCCCTTTTACTTATACCCATGAAAAATATAATCACATTATAAAAAATGTGAGTAGAATAAAAAATTTAAATAGGGTCTCCAATTGAGGTAATAAATAGGTGTGTGTTGTGAAGGGTCATAACATGTCCCAACAATAGAACCAAAATGTTAACCATTATCTTCTTGCATGCTAAAACCAAATGACTAAGAACTTAATTTAAATACACGTTAGTATCTTCCTATGTCTTAGCCAAAGCAAATTGAGTCACGTACCACTTTGTGCTTTATGTGTGACCTATTATAGACCTTACTCATGCATAGAGAATCACATACATGCACATAGATAAAAATCAATGAAATATTTATTAGGTACATTGTTATAGCTTCTATGTATCATTTTCCTTCTTCTATATCTTCTATATATACGCACATGTCCCCCAACATGACCTAGACTAAATATAGGTGTATGCATAGTTATCCTTTAAATAAAAAATTCTTTAAATATAATTATGATTTGCATGAATCTCAAAATATACTTTGTCCCTAAATATAACTTATGTGTGATTTATCTACACTTATACGTATATATAAATTGTGCAAGCTCTCTATAAATAAGCACTATTTACACTAGTTCAAAATATTACAACTAGGAACCAACAATTATTCATATCAACATTAGTAATTTATATTAGAAGTATCAGATACTTATTGCAAGGGTTTTTATCGACAATAATTTTGGTGTAGCACTTAAATTACTAAATAATTAAGAGAAATCTATCATACTCCACAAGGCACATGGTGTTATATGTAGAGGTCATGTTAATGAAAATTTACTTATGTATAAATTATTATGCATGAGGTATTAGTAGAGAAAAGTGGAAAAATATTACATGTTTTTATACAAAAGTGTGAAATTTGAAAAAAAAAAAAACTTATAACATGCATCTACCTCTGAACTTCACCTTTATGCTTCACCTTGGCCTTTCTTTACTTTAGTACTCAATTTGATAGGTAAAATTACATTAATTTTTTTTTAAGGATATACCTTTATAATTAAATATCCATTAATTGTTTCATAAAATGGGTCAAATCCATACCACTCAAAGTCACCATGATAATTGATACATTCAATATAATGGATAGTATTGTAACTAAATTTATTTTCCCAACCACCATCGTAAAGAACAAAAAACATCATTTAAGAAAAAATAAGTATATAAATTCTTAGAGAGATTCCATATACAAAAAACTATTCTTCATGCCATACTATCCATAAGAAAATGAACAAATTTCCTTCATAAATAAAATAATTTAAAAAAATATTGTAAAAAGTGGCTAAGAAACATGGTAAAAAGTAGCTTATGCAATTTATCCTCACATTATGGGCATATCATACTAGCAATAATAGTTTTATGGGATTTGCACCTTTCTCTATTTTATATGGTATAGAGGCCATTGTGCTACTCAATCTTGAGATTTTTTCAATATGAGTTACCCTTCACTTTGTCATTGATAATTATGCATATTCAGAACATTGTTTACAAATTCTTAAGAGACTTTATAAATCACAAGTAAACACATTGAGTAACTTAAGAGTATATTGCAACAACAGCCTATCATGGCCTTGTTTTGGCAAAAAAATTTGAGGTCTCCAAACTTTGGCTTGAGGGGGATTCTCTTAATATTATAAAGTGTCTTATGTTGAATTTTCCGCCTTCTTGGTCTATTTCCCATCTCATTAATGATTCTCTTTCCATCATTAATTCTTTTAACGAGATTAGATATTGGAAGGGGTTTAGGGAAGCTAACTTGTTGGCTGATGGGTTAGCTAATTTGGGAGTGGTGGCTTGAAATAATTGGGATGATTTTGAATCCTTGCCACTTAACCTTAAGATCATTTCCAATAATGACCAGGTGTCATGTTATTAAGGTGGTTAAGATGAGGGAAAGGCTCTTTGTTATTGTCTTGAGTTAGTTTTTGCACGTTGAGTCTTGGCCTTACTCTTCTCATAATTTCCTTTTAGTTTTATGTGATATTATGGCCTAGCTGCATAGGGTTGGCAGTACTTGGTATGGAAGGCTCACACACTTTGTGGGTATTATTTGCATTGTTTTGTGGTTAGTTTGCCTAATTTTGTCTTTGCAGAAAATTAAGGTGTTGGTTGCTTCTTGTTCGTTGCATGCCACCATGGGAGGAGCTCGTTGCAAAGTGGAGTCAAGCTCTTATGAGGAGTTCCAGAGTAATGAAACTATGTGGGAGCATTTGGAAAAGGGTGGGGTTAGCCCATATTTGCTAAAGCTACAAGGTCCAAACCCTGAAGTGACAAAGGTTTTCGTTAAAGGGTGGAGTAGTAGGATTTTGCATTACAAAGGGGTAGAGTTTAATATTGATGAGGATTTTGTGGTGGAGGTAACTAGGCTTCCTTCAACTAGAATGAAATTCTATAGAGATAGAGGTGCAGCTAAGAAAGCCTTTGCTAATTTCTTTAAATATGATGAGAAGAAGAAGCTCAAGGAAGTTGGGAGAGGTGGGTATACATGCAAGTCTCTCAAGCCGCTTTGGAGGGATCTAGCTTTGGAAATTATGCATTACTTCACCTTGGAGGGTAGGTTTTCTATTGTTTATAGCTACCATTTCATGCTTCTGAGTCATTTCCGCCACAAGGTGTTTGTTTTGTTTCCTTTTTATCTTTTGTTGTCAATGGAGAATAGTATTAAGGATCATCAGAAGAACCCCAAGAAGGATATTCTCCATGAATTCCTTATAAATCTCATGTTTTTTCACATAAAGTTGAAGTTTCATCCATGCTTCTCCTAAGACTCCGGCTAGCAAAAAGGGTGTTAAAATTTTTGGCTATGAGACTGGTGATTCTATGGTGGAATGGGAAGGGAATTTTGATGTTGAGGATTCATATTTTGAGGAGATGTCGGTTGAGGATGGTGAGTCTAAGGAGGGTTCTGAAGCTTTTGAATCCTGGTCCAAGGAATATGAAATGGATTTTGAGTTGAAGGAAGTTGTGGTGTCATCTGGGAAGAAGAGCGCAAAGGGAAATAAAGGGTACCCTAGGAAAGAAAAGTCTTTTGTTAAGAGGAAGGTGGAGATGTCTAATGTTGTGGAGGAGTCCCTTGTTTCTAGTGAAAAACCTTCTTCGAGCCTTGGTAAGGTGTGTGCTTCTAGTGAAAATCCTTCTCCGGGCCCTGGTAAGGTCGGTGTTGTGGAGAGCTCCCCTACTGTGGAGGATAGTCATGGCATTGGTAAAGACCTCCCTAGGTCTGTTCAACCTATGGGGTGTGTTTGGGGATTGAGGCTTTTGAAGGTGTTCAAGGGGTTGAGAGGCCCTAACGGGTTCCTCTAGACTCTCCTATTGACACTATGTAGGTTAAAGGGAATTTGTGAAGGTGGAAACAAATGGAAGTCTTGGTAGGAGTTGATGGATATTCCCGGATAAGCCTTGGGTTAAAGTTGACATGAGTTGAAGGAAATTTGAGGATTCCCCACTGTTGAGGAAAGGAGGATATTGAGGAGATTTGGGAGGACCACGATTCATAATTTTTGATTCTAAAGTTGTGCCTCATTAATTGGGATGCAAAGGGTTAACATGGGCATGTTACACGTAGGATGGTGAGGATGGAACTTGTAACTTTCTTTCTCTAGTTAAATGGCTTTTTCTCAAAGTTAAGGAGCTCAATGTCCTAGGTGAAGAATTGGCAAGATGTTTGTGTGGTGTTGGTGCATAGTAACCCGAGGAAGATAGGCGATTAAAAGGGTAAAGGTCAAAACCATGAATGTTATGCTTGATAAAGCTTGTTATGGATGCTAATGTGGTATTACTCATGGGGAAGGGATTTCTTCAGCCCAAGTTGGTGGTCAATAATACTTTTAAGGAAAGAGATTAGTTAACATTGAGGAAAAAATTAGCAAAGTTGTCGATGATTTGAAGGCATGAAAAGTGAACAGTGTAATAATTCCTAAAATCATTTGCTAAAGGGTCTCATTGTTTTTAAATGGGTTGCCTTGAAATGGTGGTAAGAAAGCCCATACAGGGTTGGGTGATGGTAGAGGAGAGGCTGCTGGAGGGATTCAAATTGAACTTTGAATTGTTGCAGAAGAATGAGGATCTATGGTGTGGAAAGAAAGGATGTGGATGTTGGCTTGTGTTTGAGAATGAGGAGCAAGACCAAGAAGCAAGCTGCTATTTTGTTTGAGGAGCTCAAGGATGTTATGGAGATGCACAAGGGGGTCATTGAGGAAAATTTGGCCTCGGGTAATGTTCTGGAAAAGATGTTGTAGTTGTGTTGTTTCTTTTGCTTGTTCACCCTTGTTGTTGATGTTTTGCTTTAGGGTTGTTGATGGGTCTCATTGTTAATTTCTATTGTCAGCATTTTGGTTCTTTTGGGCTACAAGCTCTTTAGGTTTAGTCTTTCTTGCAGCTTTTCAACTTTGTAAAGGGTTTCGGGGTCCCTTCAAAACCTACTTTTCCTTATCAAAAACTTAAGAGTATATCAAAGATAACTAAAAAGACTTAACAAATGAATAATACAAAGAGATTTTCAATTATGAATTTTGGCACTTTGTGCAAAACCTAATAATTCAAATGAGAAGAAATAAATTTATGACCAAATTTGACCTAACTAGATATGAACAATTCATTATAAATTGTTGATTTGGCACAGGTTCCTTTGGTCTATTCACTCTCTATTACCAACTTTTATCTTTATCATTCCATCTTTCCATTTTATGGGAAAATAGTTTTACATGTATTTTGATGATTACATCTTACTCATATATGTGTCTTCATGATCAATATTTGATTCACTTACCTATATATTATTACCATAATGTCATCTAGCTACCAAGGGCCATCTTTACTTTGTTATAGAGGTGGCTACACATTATTATAATATTATTTATACCCATAATATTCATTGATCCCTCTCTCATTATCATATTACACTAGGAGCATCATTCCTTCCCCCAATTTTACCTTATGCTCATGCTTTTGGAGTCACATTAGATAAATCATAACCTTTCCACATTATCGGTAGCATGACATCACATAATATTCTATGCACGTAGGTTCATCTCACCATCATGGACTTATCACTTAACCTTTTAAATATTATGTGTTTGTGTTGTTGAATGCCACAATAGGGGTATATTCCTAACCTAGTTTTATATATACTTACATAGGTTTTTCTAGCCATAAGGCCACATCACAATTTCTATTTTTCTATAATGGTAGAAAAGTTAAGGCCACACCACTATTATTATTTTCTTATAATATAATTTTTTATAATGATTCAAATTACCATTTACTTTTGGTCCCATTTTGATGTGATAGATTAATACAATTATACATTTACAAATGATGCACTCCTGTACCTTATTTTTCACCCCTCTCCATTCACACTTATTCTCCTACATTTAGTCTTTATTCCATCACCATCCACACTTATTTCTATACACCCATGATTTATTATAGCTTTGCATGCACTTCTATCCATACATTAATTATTTACCTTGATATTAACATCTTTTTGTACTAGGTCAATCCTATGGCATGTGCAATCAATCCCTAACATTGTGGGATTAACCCCTAAAATTTTAATTTTAAAATTGAATTTTGTTCACACCTTTCCATTTCATTTGTTCCATGAGTTGACTTGGTATAATTTTTGTGTGATTTATTACTATGTATTGGTATTTAATGGAATTCAATGTGTATTAATTGGTCATCAAAAAATCATTTAATAATAGTATACATCACAAGGGGAATAATTTTAGGAACACTTTATCCTAAAGCATTAAAATGAACCTAGTTTATATCAAAATTATCAAGACCATTTGTATTATCTAAAGTTATTTTCTTCGGTCATTTGCATGACCATAAAACTAGTAGAATCAAGGGGGCCAACCAATGATAACTTGACCATTGTGATTTGATGACTTCTCCAATACATCTTTAAATATTGTACCCCTTGCAAATCAACAAAGATTGAAGAATTCAATGAATTAGAAAGCATTTGAATATATTTCACTAGATCAAATTTATGATTTATAAGAAAAATATAATTTGTGTGTATTTTATCCAAAGTCACATGATTGACTTGCTTAAAAGACATAAATAATGATGACTTCAATATATTTTCTACACAAAAAAATATTTTCAATCCCAAAACAATTGAATTTCAAGGTGACATCAAAAATAATTCTTTAACATCAGATCCCTAAGACTAAATTACATAACTCTATTTACTTTCCTAAAATAACATTGTTTAACATACTTTTACCGTTCCCAATCATTATTGAATTAATCTAAGTTTACCCAATTACTTATATTTTTTAATTAAACTAGATTATATATTACTAGTGCTTATCAGTTGATTCAAATATATATTAAGTTGTAATTAAATTATTTAAAATTTCTTATACCAAAATATTACATTAATTTAATTTCGAAAGGATCATGGTCAAGTGATATTTAAATCTCCTTTATGTCATCTTAACATCAATAAACCCTTATAATTTAGGAAATGAACCCCAATGAAATTCCAACTAATTAATCTTAAAAAAATATTAATTTATTTTATTTTATATGTTACTCAACTTAGTGCTCAACAAATGGCTCAAATGGCTTGCACATGCATTATAATGGAAGTTCAATGAACTTTCTAGTCATTATGATGAAGTTTAACGATCTTCCAAAAAAGTGCAATAATTTGACATAGATTTTATAGATTTTGTTGATTCTTCTAAATGTATAATATAATTACTCATTACTTAAAAAGTGCAATCCTTTTACCTTTCATTTTGTAATAAGTATAGTTTGAAATATGTCCCCCAATCATATAATCAAAACCCTTTGAGTTTGTCTTAGACTTTCACTTGGGTCTTTTTAGTTTTTGTTATAGGGGGATATTTATTAGTTGTGTATTTTTTTATATATTTTTTAAAAGGATAA
The DNA here is from genome assembly GCA_007258455.2 of Sequoia sempervirens. Classification (NCBI taxonomy): domain Eukaryota; kingdom Viridiplantae; phylum Streptophyta; class Pinopsida; order Cupressales; family Cupressaceae; genus Sequoia; species Sequoia sempervirens. The sequence continues at coordinate 20,259 of VDFB02186170.1, forward strand.
ATAGTTTTGATTTTTAAAATTTTATTTTGATTTGTATTGAATAAATCTATGTTATTTTTTTTTAAAAAGTTTTAAAAAATAATAGTATGATAATTTGTTAAGATGAGAGGTCACAAATAGGGGATTGTGAGTCAAGTTTACGAGTACATTGGATCAATAAAGGCATAGTGTCAAGGATCACAATAACCTAGCAGAGACTTGAACCCTCGTGACCACAACAACAATACCACCACATAACTATCGTAGTATGAAATCAACCCCAACTTTAAAATTATACTTAATAATATTAAAATACACAATTTTTTATTATCTTGATATACCAACTATTATTTCAATATACCAAGTATTAAACATTAGAAAGGGGAAAAAAATATTAGATAACTTTCCCCTATATATTGGCTATCATGTTCTCTATAAATATCATATTTTTAAAGCAACAAATTGAGTATTGAACATTTAAATGGGGTGTCAAACATTGATAAGTTAACTAAAATATGAAGCACCATCCATAAGCAGTTAAGATCGATGATGAAATATAAAATGTGAAGAAAGCATCCATAACAAGGGAATATACATTTATAAATATTCTATTAATCTTAGAGACTATTTCTTAGGTACTAAAAAAGTCTTTGCTTACAAGAGTAATAGATTTTCTTTCTTTATGTGATTTTTCTATTATTTGTTTGTGGTTTGGATTTACAATAAAAACAAGAGACTTTGAGAAATGAATATATAAGAACAAAAAAGGTTGAAAGATGCTTTTTTCCACTAGCTTGTAACATGGTATGTCTAAAACTTGGATTTGTACAATAGAAGATGACAAAAGAAATTACTAAACACTTTTAAAGGACAAGGGACATACTTAAACTTTCCTATCTAGGGATAGAAAACAATACATCACGAACATAATGCCATTGTCATTATTATATAAAAGTTTGAGAAACTATATTCCATTTCCTTACAACTTACATTATTTTGGAGGAATTTGAATAGAAAATTTTATTTCATAATTTTTTATAGATAGATATAAGATTAAGAATGGTGGGAATGGCTTGAGCAAGAGTGTGTTCACTCATTTTATTTTATTTTAAAAGGTTTTAAGTCTATATATTATATAATAAGATTGATTATAGACATATCAATTTAGAGAGGAAGAGTTAGGCATAAACAATTGGCAATACGTTTGACACAATTATTTGTATATATTTTATTAATAGATATTTTATTAATATAATATAAATTTCATAGAGGATACATAGCTCTAATTTTATTCCTCGCAAATGAGGTCTTGGCTTGGTTTCAGAGGGTTTCACTTGCATTTTTGCACAATAGTCCATTGATCATCCTCAGAACCCACATTGTGATTCTTTTTAACCACCCACTCTGGTTACAAACGAAATCAATCTATAAATACTATAAATTAAATTTAAAAAAATCTATTTTAAAGTATAATTTTGTATATCAAATTTAAGAATTTGAACTTAATTACATAGATACAATTATTTGTAGATATTTTATTAATATAATATTAGCTCTTTTAATATTTATATAAGAGTGTGAATCTTTTACAAACTTACCTTTTATTTATAATAAAAAAATATGAACCTGCTTTTTACTTATGATAAAAAGTGTAGTCTTGACTCTTGTTTATAGGAGTAACATTTTTAATAATTGAATAATGAATTTAATACTTTATTGTGATTATTGCTTTCAACTTTTCTCATTTAGATTGTTGTAAAATATAATTATCTTTCCCTAGCTTAATTTAGGACAATTTAATCATATATACATAAGTTGTAATTAATTTAGATTAATTTCCTCGAGAATGGAATGGGGTTGCAGATTGTTTAGCTAAATGGGCTTCTAACCACTTGCAAGATTGGAATATTGTGGAAAGGGGTCAATTACCCTTAGATTTGTTACAAAAGTTGGACCAATTAGTTGAGATTGATAAGGATGTGTAATTCTCTTGCTTTGTATTGCTCTTTTTTTATTTGAATAAATTTTTACCCCTCTTTTAATTAATTTAGATTAATTAATAATGATATTTGAATATATGTAATTTTGAACAAGATGTTATTTTACACAAGTAAATACAAAATAGATAAGGATACTTAGTTCAATTACTAAAGAACGAATAACCTTTTAGAATTTGATTTGTCTTTTTTCTCAAATTGATACTTCTTTGCCTATGAAATGTCTCAATTATATTAAAAAATTATATTCTATTTGGGGTTGACTTTGTAGGTTCAACTTTTTTTGTCTCTAGATTTGTCCTTCTACTATGTGGATTTCATCTTTATGATATTTTACTTGTATTTTTTATTTTTTGACTTTACCTATATTATTTTACTATTTATACTAGTAATGTTTATGAATAAATTTTGAGAGATAACAAATTGCCATGGAACACATTTTCCTAGATCAATCTTCAAAAAAGGATTGGATTTATTAGTCATGTCAATGATAAAAAATAGCAACTTTATCCACAAAAATGTTTCAAGGATAGTTGTGTAGATCTATATTTGTTTATGTGCTCTAATGCAATTTTTCCTAGCATGTTCTTTAAATGCAAATGATATTTTATTAACATTTGAAGATAATAAATGAATTTAATCAAATTCATCTAAATACCAAGAAAACAAGAATTTACACAAACTTGTGTTTAGTTAGCTTATGACAACTATTGGAATGGGTGAAATTCATCTAAATTTGAGCTTAATTTTTAGAAATACATGTGTCTAGTGCATGGACATGGGGTGAATCCCATGCCCATAGAAATTCCTTGGGATAAGGAAATAATGAATTTTATGCATTGAATGAATATTAGATCATAGATGGTGTAATAGACATGATTAATGTGGGGAAAATAGAAGTTTTGGATAATTTATAAATAAATATATGAGAATGTGTGTGCATATGGGAATGGGTGAAGGCTAGGTGAATAATTTCAACTTCGCACAAAATTACATCATTTGTCAATATGTAATTTTATTAATATTTTTTCTAAAAATAGTCAAAAATATAAATAAGAAATATCATGGGTATACATATTTCACCATTATATTTTTCCCCATTTTGAAGTGCATGTGAATCTTGGAATGATCATGTATCTCAAAGTATGTACCACTAAAAATGTATGTAAAATACATATTCAAACATAAAAGGATATTGTAGTCTCTATATAAAGTAATGAAATTTGTTGAATATCATCATGTCATTTCATCCTTTGATTTTGTTCTCCTCCAAAATAAAGGAAAAATGTGCCATGAATTGCTTCTATGATGCAATAAGGAATAGAAACAACTACTATCTAAAGCTTACTATCTACAATCATAAGAAACACTAGAGAAGAGGAAATAGGGTTAGAGATTTTTCATGTATGAAAAGTGGTAATGATCTACCTTGCTTAGTATATATGGGATGACAAGGTGCATGGGGTACTAACATGTCATGTGGCAATGATGATTCTTTGTAGGAATATGTAGCTATTTTTAAAATTAGTATGAGAGTGTTAGTGACATAATATGCCCCTATGAAATTTAGTAGCATATATAGCCTAATACAAGAAATTGGAGGAGAGGAGAAAATATTACATGAAATATAAATATGAGATATGCATGTGATCATGTAAATCATGTAAAATAATAATTATAAATGAATGCATCATGTGAAAGGTAAGCATATTGCATCAAATTATAATTGTGATAATAAGTTGGAGATATATCAAAGGATGAGGTTCCCCCAACATAGGAAATTAAAAGTTATTATATGGCCCTAAATCACCAATAATACTTATCTAAGAATGTAGGGAAATAAGAAATGTATATTCTCCCAATATGGCATCATGAGCGCACAAAAAGAGGTGATAGGTCCCTAGCGATGAGGAATATTTGCATACATACCATATCATGTAATTGATAACACATAGAAATATTGTATTGTATGTTTACTTGTAACTAGAATCTCAATACATGACATAACATGTAATCAAGTGGAGAAATATTGTGATGCCCCCAAGTGCAACTCTATGAACATGGTTAGTTCATTTGAGTATATAGTGTGATAGGGAAGGAATAACACATTTTTCTCACAATGTGGTAAGTTGGGTCTTAGAAAATGGATAGGTCATGCAAGTGTAACATTATAACATGTGATCTTGAGAGAAAATGTCAATGCAATTTCTCCCACATGGGTGAGATGCCATGATAAGGATTAAATATGTGATAAGAATCATAAACATTGTATTAACACCTAAATAGTAATGTATATTATACAAGAGTGGAATAATAAATATTGCATTATGATTAATGATAGGTAAGAATCATGAAAGTTAAAATATATAGTATGCAACAATTTGATCATGAAGGCACACATAAATCTAGTCTCCCTAATGGGTATGATAATATAATGAATCTTTAAGGTGACAAGATCATAAGAAAGGTAGTGATAATGAATAGCCATCCTCTTGCATATAGTGGTAAATGTTAATATTATTTTAAATGCATAATTTTAACAAGAGATTTCACCAATTTCCTATTGAGAGTGGAAAGGAAAAATGCATGTTTGGAAAAAGGTATCTCAACCATACATTCCTAATATTTATTTTAATATATTTTGCATGCACTTACTACTTCATCTTCTAGTGATTGTATCTTCTTGTGGAGAGTTGGTGTCCCACTTGGAGGCTTAATAGACTTGGTGTCTAGTGTTGTAGGTTTCCATTTTTTATGACTAAGACACCTTTTAGATAACTATATTCTTGAAAATACTACCACATAATGTCATGTAACTATCCCTGAACATAACTTGTTATTCTTGTAAGAGTTGAAGATTAGCTCTGTACCCAATACCACCTATAAAAACAATAAAAACCTTCTACAAGAGGGTATGCAAGAATATGAGCCTTCTTGATATTAAGATCAATCAAAATGATGATGAGGTATGAAGTATGTTATATATGAGTACAATGACCTTGCTTATATAGACAAGGTGATGAATAGAATTGAACATGATTGTGACATGTGTTTTAATCCTATGACATAAGATAGTTAACAACCTAACAACCTAGGAATCAAGCATTACAAGCTAGATAAGATAAGTTCTAGAAAAGTCAACTAAGACTTCTAGAAGGAATATTATATCCTAAGTAAACTTAACATGTGAATAAGTCCCCTATGTCCCTATTAAGTTAAATTACTAGGTACAAGACATATATTTTCACCAACACCCCCCTTAAGCGCAACTTAGGAGTAATATTATTATGCAAATGATGTAAAAGATACAAAGATGGGTCTTGTTTGCAAGTGTAATTTCCACCACGAAGCCCCCAAGGAAAACACTTCTAACAATAAATATGACACAATTTTTTATTTTTTATTTTAAAGAAAATCAACATATAGATCATGTTGTCAACTAACCTATAATGTAAACTACACGTACATATGATCTAACAATGTACTTTAAGGTATCATGACTACATTATGTGCATACAATCCTAACATGATCTAATCCAACATCTAAGATTAACCAGCCCATAAAAGTTAATTATAAATTTATTGCATTAGGTAGATGAACATCATCATTCTTTCATACATCATATTAAATGAATAACCATCAACAATCAATTGTTAAACCCAAGGAGTACATACATTGCTTCTAATACATAAAGGTGCATCATTTCATGATTACATAACTACATCAATAATTCCCAACATACAATGGGAAGGATACATCAGATACATGATAAGATACTACAATGAAATGATTGCATTACATATCATCAACACTATCTCAAGATTGGTGCAAAATTTGGAATCTCTCAAGATAAAGTACAACATCCATGTTCATGAACATCAACTGGAAACTCCAAAAGAGTGTATAGCACGCTTCCACCTAACCATGTGGAACCTAAGGTCCAACCCCGTGTAAGGAGATAATAAGAGGGACCCACTACACAAGCAGCCAAGGAATGGCTAATATGACTCCAACATACAAGGTGCAACAAGACAAACATAATAGTGACATCAAGCTCAAAGGCACACAAACAAGGGGAAACACAAGACTAGGGAATGTTAGGTCAGTTATAGGGAAGAGTGCCATCACATGGTATCATCATGGGCTGCCCCGTAGTTTCCACCAACTCTAGACCCTGGCCCCCAAGTGATACCCATGCGGAACTACACCATCCTTTCGTGGGGACAAGGATGTCTAGTCATGCCAACAAGGATCTCCTAGCAGCCACCTTGGCCCCGACACCTCTAACAGCCTTCCCAACTCATCCTGAGCCTGTACTAGTACTTTAGGCTATGAGAGGGGAAACCACAATGATCTTATTAATGTGTTTAAAACCCTTCCCAAGATTAATTAATTACATGTTATCACTTTTTTAATCCAACTCTCAATGGGTTGTCCTGGCAGCCACTTGTGGGCCCCGACCCCCACTTAAGAGCCACTCCCCCTACTAGCCCTAGAAGACCTGACCCATCGAATAGGGTAAGCCATCTTGCACAATTATAAAACCATACAAGCACACACATAGAGCAGAGGCATGAACCTTCTCACACACAAAACCAACCATAGAAGAGAATAAGCAGTGCATGGCAGAAAACCCTCAAGAACACAATTCAAGCATATTATCAACCCACTCAAAAGACTTAGCATAAAAATCCAATCAATTAATTACTCCCCTAAGCCTCTAGAAGCCAACATAATTCACTTGCATAAAAGACTCCCACATAATACAATGCCCAAAAACGTCACAGTTGGACACTAAGTGAACGTATTATTATCACAAGAACACCAATTACCAAAGCAACTGTGGAAATCAACATATATTCGCTAATCATCAATACATAATTATGAAAGAAAACAAAATATAATTTAATTCACTCATTTAGCTAAATTCTTTGATCAATTAAATATAATCTATTTAGATTCACATTTATCAACATTCCACTTATAGACACAAATCTACTTTCCTTATTTATTTATCTATTGCTTGTTCTACAAAATCAATTATTCTCAACTAAAATGCTCTTTATTACAATCACAGTAAACTTATGTATATAAATATAACTATGCATCTATATTTTTGTAAATACATTATTTTAATGTATTGTTAATCATAACCATCATCTCTATCAAGAAAACATGAAACCCTAATATTAAATTACAACAATATAATACATGTATAATGCTTCCAATTAATCCACTAATTATTTTAGGTTGTTTATAAATTATTTTATACTCTGAATCTATTTATTGGAATTGGGAATGAATCATATATTATTTATTTTGGAGGTTGTGGTTCTGTTGACAAACATCTTGTTGTGGTGTTTGCTTCTATTTAATTATTACAGATTTATGTTAAAGAGATTGATGAAAGATAGAAGAATTAAAAGATACTCGGATGCAGTTTGATTGAAGGCCTTAAAATGGTACATGATTTCTGTGTACGAGGCAGATCACATTCACAGCCACAGGAGATCTATGTAAAGTTTGGAAGAAATTGG
>VDFB02186171.1:0-10104 GCA_007258455.2 Sequoia sempervirens
TAATAAAGTGTAATATTTGACAAAATGAATAATTATTATTCATTATTGAAGGCGCCAATAATTAATTGATTTTCTCCTAAGTCAAAAATGCAACATTTAAATCATTTTATTAAATGATTAATTAAAAGAGCTGTGGGTCGAACTTTTCAAAGGAAGTATATATTCAGACAAGACAAAATCGAACCATTATGTGATTGCTATTCAACTTTTGTCTTTTTGCTCTGAGCATTGGAGTTTGCAAACCCTAGGGTTTATGGCAGACGAAGCGTTTCTGGAGAACGAAAACTCTTCAGGAATTAGGCAGATTGAGACTGTGAAATACCAGTTTAAGCTTGCATCTGGGTGACTTCATTCAGGAGTTACAAATTGGATTCATTGATCGATTCATTCAGAGTTAGCAGAGAATAATCATTTACCAGTTGGGGCGAATCTTTCAGAGGTTATTTATCAGAGATCTGGCACTTCTTTCTATCAGCCGTACCATATTCCTTCTTGCTGCTAGGCCGTACAGTTCAGTACTTGCAGGGCTGTACATTTCATTTTCCAGAAGGATTACTTGCATCTTCAGTCTCTGGCAGAGGATTCCAGTGCGCCTTGGTGATCTGGGGTTTTTCTTTGTCTGTGCTCGGAGATCTAGGTGATACGCCATTTCTTCCTCATTCTTGTATGCAGCTACAACCGCCATCAGGTTCCTCTTAGATAGATCATATTTTATTCACTATTCAAATTTTTAGCATTGTAAAAGCTCTGAAAAAATAATAAAATGGTGCGCCTATGATATATGATCAAGTTTTGAGCTTATTCTTCGCATTTCAATTTATTTTGAATTTATTAGCATTTTAGAAGAAAATCGCAGCTTCTAGTTTATTTGCAAAAATCCATCAAAACACAAAAAAATCAAAAACTTGCAAAAACAAAACAATATCAGTCAGGGTTTCGGGTTGAGAACCACCAGGGTTCTTACATGTAGGCTTCCCAAGACTCTTCCATGTGTCTTCGAGTAGTACATTGACTCCCGATCCTCCATCGACGATAGTATTTGTCAAGATATTCCCTCTAATCTCCATATGCACAACCGTTGGCATCTTCCCGATGTTCGCTGTGAGCAATATTGGGTCGATTGTTTGTTCACCTTACGGTGGCGATTCTGGTACCAATTCTTGCCTTCAGTCCTCTGATCGCAGTTGCTTGCCATCCCCGACGATGTTTGTGATCACCAATCCCAATTGCGGCATAGTCTGGAGAAGGTCATTTACTTTGATCGGTATGGTGGTCTGCAGTACCTGTCGTACGATGTTGGTTTCCGCCTCCGACCGCCAAGAGGTTCCTGGCTTCTCCAGAGGTACTTTGTTTTCCTTCGCCATTACCAGTTCCACTTCGGTTTTTGCTTCCTTCATCCTTTGTTTCTCCGTACATGGATTTGGGTAAGTGGCATTTTTTGCTTGTGCTCTGATGATCGCCAGTACCTCTTGTTCTTCTACTTCCAGCATGTGGATAACATTTTGCTTAGGGCATTCGTTATCTTCATGATCACCTGGTCCACACCACTTACACAATTTCCCTCCCGAACCTTGACTATTCTGGCAGTCCTTGGTGAAGTGGCCTCATTCGTTGCACTTCCTGCATTGGATCATGGGCCTTCCTTTTGCATTGTACTGTATCATGTTTCTCGGACTTCTGTTGCTCCAGTAACCTCCAGGGGATGCATTGCTATTGTACTGGGGCTTTGGTGGTGTGTTCGGCGGTGTTGACGGCTCTCCATGAGTGAAGAGTACTTGTGTACCCCTTGCTCTGAAATTGTATGGGCATTCCTTGATGGAATGTCCCATAACTTGGCAGATATCACATAACATCTTTTTTGGACAGTTCGCTTTTGTGTGACCTTCCCCATTGCACTTTGTACACCATAGTTCTCATATTTCCCTCGCACTCTCTTTGTTGGCCTTCAATTCTTTCATCATTCACATCATATCTTTTCCGAGTGCTTGTACGGTCTTGGATTCACCGTCGTTGTTGTCCACTCTCTCCTCGTCGTTTGTCTTCTTTTTCCCTCAAGAGGATGTTTTATTTTCACTTTCTATGTCCATTGCTCGATTGTATGCTTCTGTGTACAACGAAGGAGGTACGACTTTCATTTTCTTTCTTAATGACGGAAGCAAGCCCTCAATGAACCATCTTTTCTTCAACCCGTTGGCCGGCTGTGCCTCCAATTTCCCCAACAAATCTTTGAGTCTTCGGTTATAGGTTCGCACACTCTCGTGCTTTCCTTGCTTGGTATTGTATATCTCCGCAACAATCTTGCTATCATCTCGCAAGAGTTTGAACTCCTCTTGAAATGCTTGTTTCAACAATCTCCATGTAGCTTTGTAGTAGCGATCCTGGGTGGTGTCCCGGTCTGGGTAGCGCTGCCCATCACCTCACCCGAATTATGGCTAGAAATACTTTCAGCGGCTAATCACGGATCCATCCTCCCGCTACTTTTATCGGATAGTTTCACATGTTATTTTACAATGCGTCTTGGATCTTGACTGTCCCGTAAACTTTCACAGCGGCACGCGCTCCGAGTCTACATCTTGCCCATTTGTTACATCCAGATGTATAGCTCCTGTAGCCATGGGGCAATTGAGTTATCTTGTTTGAATCTTGATGATAGAAGAAACATAGTTTGATCTTGTTAATGATGAATGAGTTATGTGTTTAAATGATGGACTTCATTTGATTGTGCACTTCTAAATGATTTTTGTCTTGATTTAAATATTACAAAGTAGTATACAATAATGTTATTCTAACTTGTAGGATGTTTTACCTTATTTATGAGCATGTAATTTGCTGATGTCATGTCATGATGTATGCCGGGTATGAAATTTGTACCAGTTGAGGAGAAGGACATCATTCGGGGAGGCAATTGGATCACCTTGATGCTTGATTGCAAATTGAGCATACACACACATACTATAGAATGGAAGTAAACCAAAGTCTGTTTGTAGGACCTGGCAGTAAGGTAGTGTAGTCTTGTGTAGTATTATTGACATGGGATTTTAGATTCACTTCTTGCTGTTTAGGATGTGATTGTTTAAAGTATCGGACTGCCATACACTGAAGTGTTAACCAAGATGATGTAGATGTTATGTATGTAGGGCGCGTTACATCCCATACATTGTGAACCGCGTGTGTTGCCCATATGTCTACTGGAACAGCATATCAATGCAATGCAGTAGTAAGTTAAATGACGGATATGCTCGTACACATGTGTCGACATGTATGTACGCATACATACGTATATACAGGTGTATATATGTACACATTCCGTTTGATATCTGTAGTGAAAATAATATTTTATAATATTGCCTAGCAAAATTACATAAATATTTATGTATTAATGTATATATTAACAATGTGATTATATGTATGGATATATATACATAAATACATAAAGGTAAATGTATTATATATTTATATATTTAAATATATGTATTAATATAAAGGTAATATTTACATATATATAAATATATATATAGATCACGATATAATGTTGGAAAATATATATATTTATATATTTAGAAATATTACACCTAAATACATATATGATTAAATATATAAATGATTAAGGTTAAAATGTGAAATGTATAAATTAAATTGACATAGAAGAATATTCAATAGAATAAAAATTGAACATAAAGGATTTAAATCCTTTAGCCATAATGAAATATTTCGATTTTAATCTCATTATGGAAATCGAGTCTTTTGTTTGAATTAATCAAATCAAAGAGAAAGTTGAATTGTTTATAATGAACATCTGAAATATTTAAAAAGAGGAAAGAAATGTTTTAAGCATGAAAATCGCGTGAAAAGCCACGCGCAGGTAGAAAACGCGTCTGGTTCGCGCGTATGCTGCGACCTAGCCTGTGAGATGAATGAACACTATTCTTAGGGCATCAAAAATGGCGAACGTGGAAGCTTTAAAACCTGGATCTAACGTGTATAAGTCATTCATTTAAATACGACTGGCCAAAAGAAAACGTGTGACGTTTTTAAGATAAAAGTTGAAAAATTCTTCTCTTGCTGGCTCTAAGGAGGTCGAATCACCTGCAATTTGATGACTTAGGGTTAAGGAATCCGCCATATGTCCTTTTGACTGTTTCTAAGCACTGTGTTGTCATTTGGCATGCCTCCTTTGGTGGAATCCGTTGCATTTCGGCCCTATATAATGACGCCCTTCCACTCATTGTGAACACACTTCTTGAGCAATCTTCTGAGTTTAGTATTTTATCCCATAACCATTTTGTGGCATTGCTTGAATTTTCTGTATTACTGAGTTGACAAATACAGTGCATTATTACCAGCATTTACCAGTTACAGTGTTTGTATCATTTTTAGCTCAGAGTGAGGTATTTGTATAGCTGAGTAGGAATTGAGTGGTGGAAACACGTCTGTGAGAAAGAGATATAGGAGTTCACTATAGAGAGAAATACTTTCATAAAAGAAGCCATATTTAGCTGAAACTACGGAAGCTTATTTGAAGAAGAATTTAAAAGAGCAAGTCTGGAAGGAGAAGCTTTAAAATCAGGCATGAATCTTCCTATTATATAACTTTTGTTAAAATGTTGTTTATCTTGCGTCTTGTGATCGTTGCTTTCAATTAGCTTTAATAGGAAAGAACCAATTCATGAATAAAGCAATGCATTAAAGAAGAAAATGTGTAAAGGATTCAATGATTAGGGGGAAATTGTGAAAAAGGGATTATTTGGATAAAGAGCTTAAGGGATTAGATTATTTCTCTTGCATTAAAACGAAATAATGGAAAAGATAAAAGGGAAGGAATTTATTTGCATTTTGAATGGTTATAGCATGTTGTGTATGATCTCTATATATGGAGAATACGTAGACGTACTTATTATATCTACTAGGATCGAAATGATGGCAGAATCAAGTGAAGTCTTTTAGCTTAAGTTATAGGGATAACTGAGACAAGTTAAGTACTCCTAGGATATAGAATTCCTAGTGGGAGGAATTCAGTACAGACTCTTGAATTACTTGTTTTCTACATTTCTAGTAGGTTAAATTGCTGGTGCTTAGGATATGGGTTGTAGTTCACCCATTTGAAGGACAAACCTATGCATTAGAGTGATAAGAAGCCTCAAGTCCAAATGGAATACAGGTAGGTGTTTATGATAGATGACCTTCATTAAGTCTGTAGATAGAATGCACTTTTAGCCCAAAGTGGTAGAATTAAAGGCATCCCACCTAGATGTGAGATAGTTGAGACTACCTTTGTCGGTTCATTTGTGATCCAGTACTAGATGAGATTGCTTGAAATATGGAGTTCCTAGTTGGTGGGACCGTACTATGCTATGATTGAAGTAGCCGTTAAAGGATACTACAATCTCTTATGCTTTAGAGGAAGTCGTTCATTATAAAATGATGGAAATGCAGAGGGGCTAGCATTATAAGTTTGTGGTTGGCGGAAAAACGCCCGAGTGATGTTTCTCCTCCACATCAAGCGGCCGATGTACCAAGATTTGAAAGGACGGACTCCTGGACCTTCTTACTTCTATTTGTGCAAAAGCTTACGAGCTATGTATGTAACTGTATTACTTTTTAACTTTGTTTTATATTTGCAATGAAAATGAAATTCATGAGGAGACATATTGTAACTTGTACGTGTTTATCAACAAAGAAAGGAAGAAATTATATTGTATTATCTTTGTTATATGTTACTTTTACATGTTTAAATTAGGGGTGGAATTTAATTCTGTTGAATTAGATTAGTAACACTGCTGTCCTTCTTCTTGTGTATTGGACCCGATTAAAATTTGGGATTTTCCCTCGCTACATTCCACAGTAGTCACTTGCACTCTGGCCACGTCACGAGTCGCTCCCACATCTTCCTTCCGGCATCTTGGCCTTGCCCAGGTCTCCGGGTTCCGCCGATTTTCTGCCATGCGCCTTGGAATGCGGGCTTGATCTTCCACTTTCGTCAGCCGTTTGGCCATTAGAGTCCACGATAGGACAGCTCAGCGTTTGATGCACACCAAGTTCTTCGCCCGCTTTCATCTTCCGTTTTCCACAAATGTATACCGTCCTATGCGGAAGTGCGAAGGGTCGCCATTGGCTCCCCTCGCAAACTTTGTGGCTCTTCCAATGGATGTATCTCTATTCTCTTTAGATTCTCCTTTATGTTCTTTTTAATGCACTGGTTTTATTTCAGATTCGATCCTCAATGGAATTCCTTACCAGCTTTCTTTGGTCTTCTTTGCGGTTTTCTGTTCTTCTTGCAGCACGGGTGATGGCGAACCTTCTCCTCTTTCCAGGTCGTACCGCTGGGGTACACTTTGGTTCTTATCTTTATTTGATCAAATGCGGGCATTAAAAATTGTTCAAGCGATCATTGTTGGCTACCGGATGTACGTCTTCGGCTAGTGTCTCATTCCTCTTCTTCGTAGCGCTGCAATAATTGTTGCCTTCGGCGTTCCCGATCCTCTTCTTCTCGAAGGTCTTGTAGGATAATGAAATGACGGGCCAGCAATCTGGGCATACGATTCAGGAGGTGATCCACCTCGTCGTTCACTCCTAGCCTGTCCCAAATAACTTCCTCAGGGATCTCCCGCCTGCGGGATTCCCTTCGTACGTGATCTCGTAAGGATATCTTCCATAGATTGATAAGATCTTCAGTCAATAGGTCTTCCCTTTCCTCATTGCTATTCACGGGCTCGTCTACTGGGAGACCCATTACATTGCCATGACGAGTGATTCCCTAGTCCGCTCAGGAAACGGCGCCAAATGTTTACTCATTGGGTAGTGTTCAACGTACTACGGGAGTAAACGAGAATAATTCACAAACATAATGCACGTACTAGAATACATAGCAATTGTCCCCAGTCCGACTACAAATGACAAGATACATATATAGATGGCCGAGGTTGGTTGAGATATCAATCGTCGACAACTCTTCCTAACTACCTGCCCAACAACTAATCCAACTTTTACTTTAAACTGTGCATGTATTATTTAAACTATTATTATCTATTCCCAGTACGACCGACTACAACATTTATTTAATTAGTACGGTCGATTAGAATATAATTATTTATTAACATGGCCGTCTACACTCTTCTATTACTGAAATTAAACCCTAAAGAATAATTTACTCAAATTTTATTTTTCTTTTTATTTGTTATTTTTGTTTGAGGATGGCAATTGCTTTTACCAGCAGTGTTTGAGAAATTTTGTATTTTAAGTAAATGTCGCTTTCCAGGGTATGTTTAAATAGGGCCACTCTTTAGGATTTTATTTCGGAAGTATAATACTTGTGCCAGAGACAATATCATTGTTTGCTGCACTGTTAGTTATTTTTCATTTCAACTTTGTGCAATTTTTTCCCTAAAATTATAATTAAAATAGTGTAATTTTTATGTCAATTTTGGTCTATTATTTCCACAGATCCCAAAAATGAAATCTTGCCAGTGTTTATTTTTTATTTCAATTCTGGTACAATTTTTCCCCAAAAGTTCAATTAAAGTAATGTATAATTTTTGTTTCAATTTTGGTCTGTTTTCCACAGATCCTAAAAATGACAGGGCTGTGAGTTCAACAGTGAATGCTATGGTAGAGAATGTTTGGGATAGTACATCTGAGTGTCAGGTAAGGATATTTATGAATCCTTGCGTAGGCTATGAAACTTGTCAGTGTCTAAACAAATTCATCCGATTTGCCTCTCATTATTCATACCGTGGATCAATCATAGTTCATTTTCTTAATAAATTTGATGGTTGTAATTAGGATTGCATTCTATGTATGCAATTGATTTCAGAATAAAGTAAAGCACATTAATGCCTGAATATATAATATTTCTGGTAACTAGTGGACATTAATATCTAAAATTCATTCAAATTAAAATTAAAATTTAGATATGAATGCCCTGCTTTTTTTTTGTTCTTTTTTCTGAATTTTTTCCCTGGCTTTGACTGTAAAATAACATGTATTTATTATTCTCAGGATGAAAAATATTTGCTGACTGTAATACTTGTGAAACTGAATATAATAATTGTCATCCTAAGTTGGCTATGAGATGTGTAAGTGAAAGTTTAATATATCCAAATGTATCCCTCCACAAATAGAGCAGATCGGGGCAATTTAATTATGCCAACATATTTCTGGATTTGCTGTTAATGCAGCCTCCTGTACTATAACATCTTTATTAACTAAAATTAAACTATTGAACTGTAGTTATGCAAGTGGAAAAATATCAGGTGACAGTTCTAATAATAAAATAGCACTCTCTCCACCACACAAATATAGTAGGAAAAATATCGGTGACGGTTAGGTGACATTTCAACTAATAAAATAACAATCTCTCCACCAGTTGTGTGTGGATGGAATTTCAAACTAGTGCAAGTAAAAATTTGTTGACTGTGGTAATTCAATTGTCTGGCTTGCAAGTAGGATATATAATAGGTGGGAAAAATGTATAAAATAATTTTCTCCACAACCTGCATGTTGACCCTACCCGACAGACATATACATGCAAAAGTATTAGGTGACATTTAAAATAATAATAAAAAATAATATCCACCAGCTGTGTGCGCATGGAATTTCAAACTAACCATGCCTGTCAAATAAAAAATTGTTTACGGTGGCATCAAGTTGTATTAATATTAACTAATTAAAAACATCAAATAATAGACCATACAACGTTTAGCCCCCACGTTATACGGGTATGCACATACTTCTGTATATTCTTCTAGACTATACATTTATCACACTATATATCTACCTCAATATAGCCGTTATCTAGCTGGATTTGACTGTTTACCTTCTGGGGGTAATTTACATGGTCGTGGGTTCAACCCCATTGTCACGGACTTGATCCCTGCATTTTGCCCTTTTCAAAATCCAAACTCAAATCTAGCTGACTGTCTGCCTTTCACTCTCCTGCACTGGGCGGACTAAGTCCAGTACACATTTTGTGAAATTTGATGCTATGTGGTAGTATTTAAAGGCATTCATTATTACATTTTTTCATCTTCTAGAATCAACAAGTACTCTTTCAGTTAGAGCATTAAAGTAACAATTACTATTGAAACATTTGGACTTGGTGCACCAAAAGGAAAAATGAAGCTGCATAATGATTCTAGGGTGCTTGCCTGCTGTCTTTGATCTTTGTACTCACATTTTTGCTGGTTAACATAGGACAATACATTTCCTTGTGACACGATTACAGCCCCTTAAAAGTATTCTGTATAGTGACAGTCCTGAAATATCATAAAAGGTAGAAGTGTAGGCAAACTAGGTGAGTATAAGAGTAGAAGCAGACAATGCGTAGAGTCAAACCGAGAACTAGAGCATAGATCTGCAGTTGCAGACTTGACCCCAGACAGTAGACAGACTCAGTGCAGAATCTAAGGAACCTCACTTAAAAAGTGGTCTCATTTTCAAAACAAACATAGGAGATTCCAGAATCTTTATCAAAGTTATACATTCTTCAGCTAATGAGTTAAATACCTTTGTTTTCTTACTTATTTTTTGTACATAAGCATTTTTTTTTTTTGGAAGACATTAGTCCACCCATCATAATTAATCGAGGTTAATTGTGTTCACTTCTATGCATTTCATTGGGTTAACTTAGATTAACCCTAAGGAATGTTTATTTTCGATTTAGTGTTCCACGGGATGCCCCCCTGTTGCTCAGCCACCAGTGCTGTCGTCTTCAAAACACTGCCAAGACATTGGGGACACCGAGGTGTCCTTGAGACGTTCGGGGGACTCCTAGGAGTCTCTTGATTGTCTTGGGGATGCTAGGAGTCTCCTTTGACTAGACAACCAAAAAACAACTTTTTAAAACATATCAAATTTTCTTTAAACTCTGTGCCTTAGGCTGAACCCTAATGGCCTATGGGCTCCACCCAAATCCCACAAACTCTATAAAACTAACTCCTATCCTCATTTTCATTCACAAAAACAAATCAACAAGAAGGTAATAGTGTGAGTATGAGAGTGAGAGTTGTAAGTGTAAGGTGAAAGAGTGAGAATGAAGAGCAAGTGGGTTGAGGAGCAAGAAGAGGAGTGACACCAAGTTAATGTTCACTTAAAAATTCAAATGTTTAA
>VDFB02186174.1:0-19968 GCA_007258455.2 Sequoia sempervirens
TCACGGTGAAATGAATGACTATGGTCTTTGTGCAAATTTTGAAGCCAAAAATAATGGATAACCTTTGCCAAAATGCCTCTGTGTGACTATAAGGAAACCCTAAATCACAATTTGTAGGTCTACGTGGGAAAAAAATTGGTACTAGGGAAAAAATTGAGGCCCTGGAGAGTTATGTGAGTTTCCATATATCAATGACTATGTGCTACTTGCACACCCAAGCTCTCTATGAGATGTAGAGTGCTTTCCCCAAATGAAAATGCATTATGTTCAAGTAAGTGTATTTGGTGAAGGTACAACTCTGTCTCCCATGCATCTTTAACTAGGACATCACACAACAATTGGAAGATGAGTGATAATAGAAGGAAAAAGAGTATGGAAGTTACCGCCAAGGCTATCATTTCACACAAAGACTAATGGAGGAGTATTATGAGAATTGTAGTGTGATGGATTGTAAAACAAAGGAGCAGTCTCCATTTTTGAGGCCGCAGCCTCCCTAAGGAGCTGTCCTTCCGTAAATGGGCCTGCCGACTTGTTTTTTCTTTTATTTTTAAAGACTCCTTCCTAATGTTGTGGGTAATTAAGCCTACCTTCAAATGATACTGGAAAGATTCATGTTTTGAAATCATTCTTAACAATGATGAAGTAAACTATGTGAGATTTCCATATGCAGGTTTATGATCTTTCCTATCAATTGGGTATAGTTTTGTATGTGTATTATTTAATTTTGTTTTATTATTTTTAAATATTCTTTTATTGTAATGGATGGATAACTATCTACATTCATTTAGCACAAACATCAATAATTAACTTTCATTTTTACTCTTTCAGAAATATAAGATTTACATGCCAAGAAGTAAGGTGCTATTTGCTTCATAATTCCCTTATACAACAATTATTAACTTACATTATTACCATAGGAATTAGAAAACAAGCAATTTATATGTCCATGCATATAGGTTTTCTCTTTTCCATTCTCTTCCATGCTACAACAAGACATTGGCTTGCCATATCACAAATGAATTTAAAGAATACAATGAAAGATGCACAACTGATTATGGTTTGGTCTCCACCCTACCGTAATGGCATCATGGAGCCTCGTGGGCTCTAGCCATACCCTCAAGTAAGGAATTATTTAAGTTCCATGATGATAAATGGAGTCTTCTCTCAGTTTTCCAGAGGGATGAAACTAATGTAGTACAAATTTCATGCATCCAGGCTCCCTACTTTCGATTTTCAGCCATGATCTATACATTTTGCCACTTTCTTTCAATAAAGAAGTAAGTGAGAATAGGAGGAACTTATCTCTTTTCCTTTAGATGAAGGGATTGAACTCTCATATCCATCTTTCCTCTCCAACCATCTTGATCACTATCTAGGTGGAATCCTTCCTCTCTTCTTCTCATTCTTCTATCATCTCCACTCAGGTTCTCCAAGAGGAGAAGTGGGTCACACCCCACTCTTCCTTACTCTTCTAGATATATAGGAGGTCTAGCTTGCAACCTTTGAATGGGGAGGTGTGAATTGTACCTTCGTCCATCAATGAGGGTCTTTCCATATTAAAGAGGGGAACATGCACTTGTACAATCCCTTCATCTTTTCACTCCCATCCTCCCCTCAAATTTCGTTGCTCCTTATTAAGAGGAATTTTTAGTAGTTAAATCATGTCCTTGGGGCCCTATTGAATGCCCACTTGACACCTACCATTATGGTATAGACCCTAGGAGGTTTATTTTTTGCATTACAACCAAGGAAATTGACCAACATCCCTCCTTAAAGACCCTCTTAAGGACCTATCCGAATTTCAACTTAGATAATTGTTTCTAAACCTTAATCCCAACTTACATCTCACGTGACACACAAATAAGTACCCTCACAACCTTAGTCTTCAAATACATGAATTCTACTTGTATCTAGGTCCCCAAATTGGGTAAATTTTATATCCCTAAAATAATTCTTTGATTCACTCTTGATGGTTCTCCCTTCTCATGCTTACATCGTTACCTTCCTGCACAATACCAACACAATCATAATTAACAATTGGATATCACCTAAATCTGTTAACTGAATATTTTATACTTTAGCTATACAACAATACATTTAAAATTTAAAATTTTTTTTCATAGTATACAAGTGCATTCCACCTTCATAGTGGTGAAAATAAACAGAATGTCAAAATTAAATCCCAGAATATCACCAAAAAAATGACCTTATTTGTCACCCATAGTATATCTAATCATCAATTCAAGAAAATTATATGAAAAATTAGGGTTGTATTAAGTTCCTACGAGGTGGGGTCTTACATACTATGAATTTGTGGATGGACTGAAGCCTGCCTTGGGGACCCCTCAATTGTTTCAATGTTTTGGCTGCCTCCATCTAAAGGATTGCTTTTACCTTTGTAGGATCTATTTCAATACCCATCATTGACACTATGTAGCCCAATAGCTTTCTTGATTGTACACCAAAGACACACTTCTTTTGATTCAATCAAACCTTGTATTCCTCAAGCTTGTCAAAAATGACACTCAATGTTGCTATGTGATCTCTCCTCTTTCTGGATTTTGCTAGTATGTCATCAAAATAGTCTTCAACAATTTTGTGGATCATGTCATGAAATATTAACATCATATCTCTTTGATAGGTGGCCCCAACATTCTTGAAGCCAAACGACATCATGCTCTAGCATTAGGTCCCCCATGGACAAGTGAACTCTGTTTTGTGTTGGTCTTTTTTGGCAATCATTATTTGGTTGTACCTAGAGAAACCATCCATTAGAGAAAGAATTTTGTGTCTCATTTTCATGTCCACTATCATGTCAATGTTAGGCAATGGGAAATCATCTTTCAGACATGATTTGTTTAGGTCTCTAAAATTCGTGCAGATTCGGATGCCCCCATCAAGTTTTGAAACAAGAACCAAATTTGACACCTATTATAGATAGTCTATTGGCTATATAAATCCTGCATCAAGGAGCTTCTTCAATTCCATCTTGACCAACAAAGCAATTTGAGGATGCATTTTCCTAAGTTTTTGTCTAACGTGTTTTGCTTCAAGGCAGACTGCTAGATGATGAACCACAATTTATGAATCGGGCCTAGACATATCTACATAGCTCCATGAAAAGTTGAATTTTCTCTCTTTTAAGAAGGCTACTAGGAGTTCTTGTTCCTCTGATAGTAATGAATCTACATAAAATGTGATGTGTGGGGTCTCCTCTATTCCCAAATTAATTGGATTGCATTTTTTGGCTAGGACCTCTGATTTTCCTTAATGGAAAGATCCAAGAGGAAGATTGAATCCCCTATCCTCAGCCACCTCAAATAGGTTTTCACCATTAGATGCATCCTTTTTTTTAACTATTTTCATGCCAGAGAGTGCCACAGTGTGGTTTTCACACAAGGACCTAGAGATTATTCTTAGTTTTTTACTTTTGTGACTAAGGGCTTCAATCGTTTCCCCATAGTATGCATGTGTGTCCACATTTACATGTTACATATAAAAAATGATAACAAAGAAAATTTAGAGATGGTGGAGATTTTATATGCATAGAAATGAAGAGAAAATGAGAAGCAATACACCTACCATAAAGAATAGCAACATTTGATGATGATGGCAATGAATAGTATTTTTGGAGATGACCAACTTGTTTGATTTATAGTGCACTCTAATTATTGGTGTGTATCCAATAGTACCTAGCAAAATACAAAGGTGGATCTACACATAATTGTAAAACACATAGTTCAAGTAGGAACTCAGTTGTGCACATATAAAATATAAAATAGAATAGAACAAAATGAGGCTTGCTCTCTACCCTGCCATATTGGGTGGTTGCCACTTTGATGAATGGTGAAATCAATGTTGCTTATTAGACTTCATATATAGTCTATCATTCAAATAATTTCTTTTTTGAGGCTGAAAGGAATACTAACACAGATACATATCCACACAGAGGAAAACAATAATAAAATGAAATGCAAGATAGGAAAGCCTCCTACCCACTCTAACAAATTTGGCCATGGAGCATCATAGGATGTTACACAAATATACCCATTGGTATTCTTCAAACATATGAAGGAATATTGATGCCATGATTGTTCATAGTGGTGGACAATGTATCTACCCAATGTACAGGTATGTATGCATGTCATAGTAGATGAAAACACCATTGATACATATTGATCTCTATGTCTACTTTATGGGACATTCTTGGAATGATAAATTTTATTTTCAAGTGTTATATACAAGATTCATGCCTATAAGAAATGGGAAAATAATTATCACAACCAAAAAATTTGTAGAGTTTTTGCAACCATCGCCCCATGCAAAGAACACAAAGTAACATCCAACCAACTTAATAGAAGCTAAACAACACTTGTTCAAACTTGTATCTTAGCATTAATTGTTGTATGCTTTCCATGTAGTTGTCATGGTTGTGCCTATGCAAACCCCAAATGAAACAATATTGCAAAGGGTTTTTTTGATATACTCCCCTTTCCACTTGCTTCAAACACATATCTCCTTACTAGCTTCTGTGAAAAATAGCTAGCAAAAAATTATCGTAGGTGGTACTTTTCTTTTTCTTTTACAACAATCACCCCATGTAAAAGACACAAAATAACCTCCAAGCATTTTCATAGAAGCTAAAAAATGCTTGATCGAACTTGTACCTTTCAAGAATTTCACAAACGTTTGCTATGTTTCCCAAGGTTTTAAATACATGTGGGAAAATTTTAGTTGACATATGTTGTGGATTATCCCCCCCTTTTTTTGGCAAAAAAGAACTTGAAAATCCTAAGCCTAAGCCAATTACTTCACAAAAGAGTAGGTACCACATGCTTCAGTTAAAAAAATTAATTTCAATAAACACATGATGTAGGTCTCACACAACAAAATTGCATCTATCAATTGAATAATAGGCACCCATTCTTTTGTTACATGTGATGAAAACTCTCAACCATTAGACAAAAGGCTACATGATAGGAAGCACCAATAAATTTTTGTCCAGAAGTTTCACTATGGAGATTAAAAAAAAGAGGCAACTACCCTTTGTAAAGAATAAACATAAGGAGTATATATGAATGTTCTCTACATCTAAGGTTACATACACACATATCTACACAGACTGGTGAATATTGGTTGTGAAGTGGAAAAAATGGGCATGAAATTATCTTTGTGGCTTTTCCTATCTGCATAACTGCTAATACCAATATTGTTTCATTTATGCCTTTCATTCTGTGGTGATGACTGTAATTCCTTAGCTTAAGCTATATTGTTTCATTTATGGTCAACAAACTTTTGTAATGCTTTTACAACCATCACCTAGTGCAAAAAACAAAAAATAACCTCTAACCACCTTCACAAAAATTCCACAGTTGATTATCACACTTGCACCTTCACAGAAGCTTGCCCTTCTCACTAAAAAAATTGTTGCATAACAAGGGAAATCTAAAGAATGACACCCAACAATGCACTATCAAAGATCGCATAGACAATCACTATGTTTTCAGAGGATTTTATAGGTAGGTGTTACTTACAACCATCACCACTACTGTGTTGGAACCCATCACCACAAAAATGAGGCCATAAATAAAACAACATTGGTTGCAACAATGGCCTAGTAAGAAAAAACCACAAAACACAAAAGAAATCACACTGACATATAGCACCAGTATGAGATCCAACAATGCTTGATTGAAAATTTCACAGGTATTCGCTATGTTTCTCAAGGTTTTAAATGGTAGTGGTTATTACAATCAATAAACAAAGGAAGAAGTATATGTTGCTTACAAGTAATTTGACATACACACATATCTACATACACAAAAAGGAAAATGATACACAACAAAAGAAGCATATACTTTTTTATGGCAAGTTATTTCAAAGAAACAAATTCCTATCTATGCATTGGGCACATAAAATTGATAAAGATGTAGGTGGCAAAAAAAATGTACACCGATATATATGAATGCGAAGGCAGATGCAAATATATATGCATTTTTTATTGTTTATGAGAAACTTTAAAACCGGTAGGGTTCACAAAAATGTCATCCATAGTTCACACATATAGCCTATCAGGTAAAAGTTTCCATATAGAGGCAATTGTTGCAAAGCAATATAGACTATTTCGTTTATCATTTCCATATAGGGGTGATTGCTGCAAAGCAATAAAAATAGACCAAGAACAACATTGTTTCGTATATGTGTTCCATACAGTAGAAATGGGAACAATAACATTTAGAGTTCTAAAGTTACCAAAGCAATTGAGCAGTTTATGTTACTTTCCATAGGGCATTGTTGACTGTTGTTTTGTAGCTTTATCTGCTATGAAAATTGTATTCCACCATAGTGATGATTGTTTCTACAAATGGCATATATACATATGCACACCCAAAGTTGTCAACACATGTGAAAGAAATATAGATAAGTTTAAATGCACATATATGTGTATGTTGCTTTCATAGAGGAAAAAAAATCACTTGTCACAACTTTCCATGGCAACATTGTTCCATGTATGTTCTACATATATTGGCAATGGTTGCAAGAATACCTTGCATTTAAAACTTACCAGAGTAATTGAGCAGTTTATGGTATTTTCAATAAGGCATTGTTTAGTGCTGGGTTGTAGATTGAGCTGCACAACATACACAACAAAAATTATAGCCAAGAAACATATGATATCCATATCCAGCATGACATTATCATTAGAGATCACAAAGTAGTAGGGAGAACATTTGAGTAGCATTAGATGCATATGCAGACATACACACTTACGTAGAAAAATACATCATAGAAAAATTTATCTATACAAAACTCTGTCAAGATATTGCATGCACTAACAACATTGAAAACAAGATCAAAACAACATTCTATTTTTATAAACTCATAGATACCTCTAAATATTGAATTGTGAATGCATATATGCATAGATATCCATTACAAACATATATATCTACACACATCTATATCAGAAAGTTGTATGCACTAAGAAATTTGAATTACATTCATGTATATGTATGTATATGCATACGTAAATGTATACATGCATACAACCATTTCCACAAGTATATATACGAACAATTGTAAATACTGATGCATATCTTAAATAGGACAACAACTCTATATAAATAAACAACATAAAATAAAATTAGAAATATACACTTAAAATGAAACAAAATTATAAGCAACATAAAGAATAGAAAAGAAAACATGTGTATCTTTTTTTCTTAAATATTATAAGTTATACTTCATTGTCTTAATACATAACTAGTTAAATGAACAACAAAGGAATATCAGTAGAAGGAAAAGGTCTTCTGATGTGACAAGCACTGCAAAGGAAGAAAAGGAAATAAATGTCTAGTCAGCATGAACTATAAGAAATATGCAAAGTCACAATTAGGCATGGTTGTTTCGGTATTCAAAGCAGTAGGAAAACTATCTCTAGAGACTCTTGCATGATAGGGGAAATATCTAAAAAATCTGATAGTAAAAGCTTGCACTCAGCTTCAAAGTTAACCATTGCAACTTTTACTATTGTTGTTTTAAGCCTTGTTTCATAATTATAAGTCTGAGTTTTAAAAAGAACAGTGAAATAAAATGAGGTTTAGGTGGAAAAATTGATAATAGACTCATCAGTCATTGCAATGGAAGACTCATATTGCAATGTGTAAAGCTATTTTGCTGACATCTGCAATAAGCTTGTTGCAACCTTGTCAAAAGTAGTTGCCCAAATCTCACCTGTGTGGTCTTCCATCTTTAGCTGTAATAAATATCGAAAGTCATAGTCAACTATTGTTGTCTGGCATTTAGGTAAGAACCATGTATTTTGCTCGAATTGTTCACAATTTTTCTTGCATTATTTTCCATTGTCTTGCAACAGACACACAATATAACAAAATGCATCAATTTTTATATATTTTACTATTTCCTTGATAGTATCTTGCAAAGTTTATGGAAAGCTAAGGTAGTGATCTAGGATATATGCAATATTGACTCTCCCATTTTCCAAAGCAACCTTTCGAGGCATTGTCTAGTGGGGATCAACAATAGGTGGATTGATATGTCCTCATTGGATCAAGGGTTGTGCTTCTGGCATGTCAGGATTTATATATAGAAGAGTCCCAGTAGCTATGTTCAGAACTGGTCCATTGAAGTACCCAACATGTACATTTTTAATAGCAAGGATGAGAGCCAAACCAGGGGTGTAAAACCTTTCTAGCTCATCACCATTTTCTTCCCAATTTGAGCCCCACAAATTAACATAAACTAAAAAGGATGAAAAATAATTGCGTTTAATAGTCCTTTGAATTGTTTGGGACTAATCCTTTCTTTGTATAGTCGATACCATTCCTACATGCACCATAGTGCCAATAATATTAGTCAAACTCTTATAGGTGAAATTTTCAATTTCATTTATCAAGATGAATTTAAATCCTTTCTCTAGCACCAAGGCCTCATTGTCACAATATTTTAACATTGATTTTTTATCTAAAATGATTTCCATCTAGTTGTTTAACTTATTAAATTTCCTATCTACCTATCTCACCTAGCCCTTTGACACATAATAAGTACAACCTACCTCAACCCTATCATAATGAAATTTTTCTATGTCATTAAAGAAAGTAATTCATATTTATGTTACCTCATTGTCAATAATGTCAAAGATGAAAATTTGGCCCTCGTGCCCTATCTACTGTAATGGTGCATATCACTTTTTGTTGTTACCCAACATTTTTTTGTCCATTTGGTTTGGTAAACATTTAGCCCTTTAACATGGCTGATATTTACAGGAGCATCATGCTGTCTTTGGGGATATATTAATTCCAAATTTTGAGGCTCGTTTGGATGAGGAGGGTGAGTCACAACCAACTATTTGTTCTTCTTGATCTCTAAACAAATATCTAGGTTTTCCAATTAGCTAGCAATCTGACATTTTGACATCTAAGGATAGTATGACAATCGCCATGGAATGAAACAAACATCATATAATTTAAAAGGAAGTCACCACAAACAAGGAAACAAAAAAATACAATTACAAGTAAGGCAGAACTATATCTAACCTTGATTCTCTCAGCTTTCTACAAAGATATTTTGTCAAGCACAAGATGGAACCTATTTTTAATGCCCTGCAAACAAAAGGTCATTATATTTGCAAGTGAAGTTCCTATCTGCATGTGGGTTCCATCAGAGAGGACAACTTTGTACTAGTAAACTAGACTTTGATTGCCTTCTATTTTTTGGAAAGACATTAGCTAGAGAACAGGAGATGGGACAACATCTCCAAAATCTATAGATTGTATTGCATGTGCTATTAAGGCTGTATTCACATTTGTATCCTACAAGGAAATTAAACTCAACATAGTGGCAACAATGAGATATTTATGACTATGACTCAACTCTAAAAGCAAACAACAATATTGACGCATTTGGAAACTATAACATTTTCCCCTCTAACACATAGGTCACTCCCAAATGGCCAAAAAAATGAAAGGGAAAGAAAAGAAAAAGAGTTCAAATATAAATTATTTAGAACATATATCATAACAACTATTAATTCAAATGAAGCATATTCTTGGTTTGTTTGGTGCACTTGACAAAGTGTCAATTTAATTGGCAGCAGCAAAAAACTAAACAAGAAATAGACTTATAGGATTGGTGCTTGAGGATTGTTCACCAGCCTCGGTAGATCTAGAGGCCACCGACATTGTTGGGGCTAATCTTTTAAAAGCTGAGAGTTGGAATGCCAACGGCTGACTACAAAGTCTATGACTTCAAAACACAACATGGGCTCTCAATTTTTTTGCACATGCATTAAGAATATGACAACAAAGGATTAATAAAAATAAAGGCTTCAATGATTCATACTTAACATACAATTTGTTATTCCAATTTTACTGTTTCATTTTTTAAATCTCTCATTTTTTTTTCCTAGAGACATCAAGAATACAAAGGAAAGGAAATAATTAGGAAAAGGCCTTCAATGTTGTATATAACAATTAATATAAAGTATATCATTTGAAATATGCCCTGTCAAGGTTCAAACAAATAACTATTTTTAGAAAATAATAAACATTGGGAAGAGTACATATGTACATTGTTCACATCTACTTTGACATACATACAAATATACACACAAGAAAATTTAATATTGTCTCATTTATGGCTTTTGTTTTGTGCAAATGATTGTAATATATTAAAATAGTCTGTGTTGTTTTCCATAACGCAATGCTAATTGTTGTTCTCTAGCTTTGGCTATATTCTTTCATTTGCAATGTATAATAAAATATTTAATATTATAGAATTTATGTTGTTATCCAAAAGGAATTCTTGACTATCATAGTGAGTAATTTCATTTCGACTATCCATAGAAATCTATATATACGATGTTAGATGCAGAAAACATTATTATAAAATAGTGAAAACAAATCTTATAATTCCAAAGATGTCCCAACAAAATAAAGTTAGGGATTACTATATATCAATGTTCTTTGTGTCCACTATGATATACATACATTCCCGCAAATAGATGAAACATGTTGTCCATCAATGCGATCAAATTTCTGTACAATTTTCAACCAACCATTGTTGACTGTCATTCTACGGCTTTACGAGCTATCACAAGTGCAAGAAAGGGGAGAAAGCTTCTATAAACATGCAAATTTGATCATGCCATGCGAAGCTACTATGAAGGTAGCAATAGGTTTTTTTTGCATTTTGCTACATGGGGTGATAGTTGGAAAAGCATTACAAAAGTGTTGGCTATGATAATTTATTGTGCATTTGTTGCAGATGGTGAAAAAATCAAGAAGCAAAGAGAAAGCAAGTGAGAAGAGGTACACTTGAACCAAGGAGGAAGAGGTGGATTTATATTTCCAACTGTTCTTATATATACTTGTGGACATGGTTCTATGCATGTATATATATCTACATATACATATAGAGAAACATCTATGCATGCCATTCAATGTTTCTAGTGTATACAACATTGTCATACAATTTTTTGTAGGAAAATGTGTTTGTAATACATTTTTACATGTATAGACAAACACTAAATTATGGGTTTCTTTTGTTGCATTTGATTATTCTTTTCCTCTGTGCACACATGTCTGTGTGCAAAATAAGATGTAAACAACATTCATATAAACTCATCCCCTTGTTCATTACTTTGCTAGGATAGTTTTTATTTGTTTTGTCCTCAAGGGGAATATTTTCAATAATAGGATTCATATTAAGTATAATAAGAAAGATTTCTTCTCACATTCAATGTGTTGAAAAGCTATTGCAAGTTAGGAGAAAAGTATAAATGATTTTATGACTTTAGCTCTCACAATATCCTTTCATAATTGATTCACAATCCAATAGTAAATGGTACAGAATTTATGATGTTGTCCATAAGGAATTTTTGACTATTGTTCTATAGATGTGGCCACGTTGTTTTGTTTCCAATAAGATGCTATTGAGAAATAGAATTTATTGGGTTGTTGAAACTACTATTGTTTTATTTAAGGACTGAGTCTCTATGTTTGTATATGCAGTTTCTACATGTATCTTTGAGGTTATGCGTATAACTTATGAATATTTAAGCAATTTATCTTCCCTTCAACTTTTTTTGTTTGGTAGCCAAATCTAATTTTGTTTGCTTCTTGCTAGAGCAACTCTTCGAAAATCAAATAGTATAGCATATTCAACATCTTATAAAAAAAATAGTAGAGCCTAACATAAATGGAAACGATCACCAATGTATTATGGAATCAATTTTGTTTGCATCTGCTATGACAACATACATATCTCTCCATAGGGATTAAACATTTTCAATCACTCCTATTGATAGTACCATTACCCAGGCTGCTGTATTGGTTCTGGAAAATAGGGACAACTGCATTTGAAGCAAGTGGTTAGAGGTGTGGGTGGAGGTGCATATTGGGAAAACCATTTCTATAGTATTCTGAGAATAGTTCATGTTATTTTCCATAGGCATTTGTTCATTGATGTTATTTAGTCGATAGTATATTGTTTCATTTATGTTCTCCATGTAGCCACGATGATTGGAAGGCAACATTGGTTGTTTTCTATGTTGGATTGCTAGTGTGAATTCTTGTCTTTTGCAGGCCTTTCCATCTAGGCCATTGTTTAAAGCAACATAGTGTCATGAGAAGTTGATGTTATTTTCCATAGGAAATTTTTCATTGTAGTTCTCTAGGTTAGGTTAAATTGTTCCATTTATCAACTTAGTATAACTGCGATGGTTGCAAGGAAATATTTTTTTTTTTGCATTGAATTGTTAGAGTGAATTGTTGTGTTTTGCATGTTTTATCATATGGGCAACTGTTGAAATCAATATAGTTTGCAAAACAGTCTATGTTATCTCCAATAGGCCATTGTCAATTCTTGTTGTCTATCTTAGGGCATATTGTTTCATTTATGGTCTCCATGTAGCTAAGGTGGATGGGAGACAATTTTTTTTTTTTTTTCTGCATTGCATTGTTACTATGAACTGTAGATTCTCATTGTTGTATGATTTCCATCTAGTGGGAATCGATTTAAGTAACACTTTCCATTAAAATCCTTAGAAAACATAGAAAATGTCTTTGCAATTTCCAACAAGGAATTTTTGGGTTTGGTTGTGTGGCTTCACCTTCTTTCAAAGGTGCACATGTGGAGGACAAGTGTTTGTGAACATAGAACTCCAATGATCTATCGTGGAATTTTTGTGAAGATTGTTGTAGCCTATTCTATGTTTTTTCACATCACACAATAATTGCATTCCATCACTACATTTGTAGCAATATATTGTGCATATATAAGTGGACACAAAAAGTAGATATGGAAATATAATGATATACAGTTATGTCAATTTCCATAGGGCATTGTTGGTTTACATGTGGTGTGAATGGTTGCAAGGGAAACACTAATGAACAATGGAAAGTGAAAATTTAGATGTATGCCATAGTAACTACAAACAACATTGATACTAATAGAAACATTTTTGGAATTGTAAACCCTATTTCCGTTGCTATATCAAACATTGATGCCACCATCTCTATAGAACTTCTTCCTTGAATAAATTCTAAGATATTTTCAATAAATTATACATAGGAAAATTGTTTCTTGTTATTCTTACTATAAAATCAAGTATATATGAATGTTGTCTACATCTAATTTTATATACATACATATGTGCACACAAGAAAAGTAAAATGAAGCACTACATCAGATGGGAATAACTGAACAACACAAAAATTCATAGCAACAAACCCATACAAAACCAGTGGTGCATTGTTCTTTGATTTTTAAATAAAAAATGTTTGGTGCACCGATAGAGAAGGCCAACAAAATTGCATGACCATCAATTGTTTCATGGTTTTCATGTACCGGTGATGGTTGTAAGGAAAAATTGCCCTTAAATCCCTTAGAAAACACAACGAATACCTACACAATTTTTGATAAGGCATTGTTGGGAAATCAAACAATATAGCCTACCACAAACATATATATATTTACAAACTACATTGTTTCATTTATGGCTTATGTTTTCTGCTAGTGGTTGAAAAATAGTTAATCTTGTGTGTTTTTCATGAAGTTTTCCATTTGGGTTGCTGTTGAAACCAATATTGATTCATTTATGGTTCACATTTTGTGGTGAAGTCTTTGAATTAGTCTATTACTGCAAGCTTTTTTTGTTTTGTGGGTGTTCCAACTAGGTCACTGTTGGGAGCAATATTTTTGTAGACATCGTTGCAACACAATGAAATAGTTAATGTTATATAGGTTGCGTTGTTTTCTGTGAGGCAGTGTCAATTGTCATTCTCTGCCTTAGGGTATATTGTTTCCTTTTTGGTAAGGTTTTATTGGGAAAAGAAAATATAGTTTATTCAAAACAATATTGCTTGATTGATGGTTTGGATTTTGTAGCGTTGGTTTTGCATGGGTTTGTTACTATTATTTTTAGTGTTTTATGGATTTCCCCATCTGGCTAGTTGTTGATACCAATATTGTTTCATTTATGGCTTTCATTTTATGGCAATGGCTACAATGCAATAAAATAGTCAATGTTATGTAGTTGATATTGTTGTGCATAACACATTGTTGACTATTGTTGTCTACCTTTGGCTATATTGTCTCATTTTTGGCCTCCATTTAGCATGGCTAGGAAAAAAAGGTGGTGGATTGTTTTTTGATTTTTAAATTAAAAAAATTTTCCACATTGATAGAGAAGGCTAGTGAAATGGCATCAACATTAATTATTGTATGGTTTCCATGTAGTGGCAATGGCTATAAGTAATATCTTCCTTTTGAAGCATTGGAGAACATAGCAAATGCCTGCATAATTTTTTAAAGGACATTTTCTTATGACTAAATTTTTTTGTTTCTGATAACGTCCTATTGAAAAGAGGCTATATTATTTCAATTTTTGATAAGGAATTGTTGGGTGTCATTCTTTGGGTTTAGCTTGTTCTTCAAGATAGTTGTGACTGAGGAGTGAAAGGTTCTCTGAAGGTGCAAATATGATAATTAGCTATGGAATTTTTGTCAAGATGGTTGGAGGTTATTTTGTGTTTTGTTGGAATGGGAAATGGTTGCAAAGCAACATAAAAGTGTCAATTGTGATAATTCTTTGCCCATTTTTTTTTAGAAAGTGGAGAAAGAAGCAAGTGAAGAGAAAGAAGGAAGAAAAAGTTAAATTTGGAGTAAGCGGGAAGAGGTGTGGGAAGCAATGCATATAAAAAAAAATTGTTACTTGAGTCTCTCAAAAACATTTTATTTTATTTTCCAAAGGGAACTATTGATTTTTATTCTATAGCTTGGTCTATATTCTTTGGTCTATGGTTTCCATCTAGTTGTGATGAGTGGAAGGGAATATTATTTTTTTGTGCATTCATTTGTTACTGTGAACTCATGTATTTTTTGTGGGTTTTACTGTGTGTCTCTCATCTGTCTTTTGCACACTACAATCAACAATGCATATATATGTATTGCATGCTTTAAATACACCTCCTTAGTTATTATTTCCTTGAGCCTCAAAAAGGAGTTGTTAGAATGATAGATTGTATAGTAAGTGCCATAAGGAAGATTGATTTGACCATTGATCAAAGTGGTGAACAATGTATGTTCTTGCTCAGGGGTTTGGTGAGAGCCCATCATGCTCAATGACCCAATATGATAGGGCCTAGAGAAAGCACCATTTTGTTCTGTTTGATTTATATTTCCTATTTGTAGGTTTGTGTGTTACTAACGTTAGACACACAAAGTATTCTATTGTTTGAAGACCACCTATGGATATATTTGTCTAATAAACACTTCTATGTAGGTGATTAGAGATTATTTTTCTTTTTTGCAGGGGACAATGCTTGCAAAAGCAAAAGGAAAGTGTAACTTGTGATAATTTTTTTCCAATTATTTTTTGTAGAAAAGCTAGAGGTTTGCATGGGTTTTTTACTATGATTTTCTTTGTGGTCTTCTTTCTATGGATTCAATTTTCTAGCTATGTTTGCAATGGAATAAAATTGTTAACATGATATAGTTTTTTGTCACTTGTTACTAGCTAGCTTAGGTTATTTTTTTCCATTGGTTTGTCACATAGATTTTTTTGTGCTTTGTGCAATCAACAATATATATGTGCACCTAACTTAGCTATATATATATATATACATATACATATATATGGTGATCTCACAAAACTGGTTTACAATTTTGGGAGATTCTGATTTTTGTTGAAATCACATATTTTAGAAAATATAATGATTTAAGCCTTAAAAGTTCCATTTAAAGCATTTCAATTGAAGGGGTTTGATCAAACTACCTTAGATCAAACCCTCTTGGATCTAACCTGCTAGTTTTAAACCATACCTATAACAAAGTCTCCTTTACACCTATCAAAATCTTGATAAAAACCACTTTTGATTTACCTTTTGGGGATCAAATAAATTCATTTTAACATTTTATTTTTGTAAGTATGTATTCCCTTATTATAATCTTCCCAAAAAGTATAATTTTAAATAAATTTAATTTAATTATTATATTTATTTTTTTATTTCTTTAATGGTAGGGTTTTCATCAAAATCAAGCTCTTTGTTCTACATTCATTTAACATTTATTTTTTGTAGGGTATGAAGTCCTTATTATAAGCTTCCCAAAACTATAATTTTAAATAAATTTAATTTTATTATTATATTTATTTTTATTTCTTGTGAATGTAGGTTTTTCATCCAAAATCAAGCTCTTTGTTCTGCACATGTGGAAAAATAGAGATTATAAAAAAAATGAAAAATATGATTGCACTAGATATTGAAGTCCTTGATCCAACAAAAAAATAAAAAAATTTTGAACATACAAAAAAAGTTATGCATTATACGGTCACACTATGTTTGAATTATAATTGGTTTAACTTTCAAACTTGATTAAAGAAAAAATATTCAATAAAAAAATATCTAACCAAGTGGAAGCACTAGATATCGGAGTTACAAATCTAAATTTGAAACTAAAATTTTATCCTTCATGAAAAAAAGTTATGCGTTATACGGTGAGGGTCACTTTTTAAAAATGTTGTTTTCTGAAAAAAAAAACTAGTTTTTGAGGGAGATGGAAAAAGAAGTGCAATCTATTTCTAAATTTTTTGAAAAAAATTATATTTAGAATCTACAGACAAAATGTCACAAAATCTAGTTTTCATCATCTTCAAATTCCTCATGGTTTTAGCTATAGGTGCAGAAAGTGAAGATTTAGTTAAAAATATTTATTTCAATGTCTAGTTTGGCCAAAAATTGTAAACCACTATTGTGGGATCACCCATATACATATACATATATATATATGTATATATGTATATATATGTATATATATGTATATATATGTATATATATAGTTATACTTATATATATGTGCTCAAATAGCACCATATCAAAAATTGAAACAATATAGCCTAACATCGAGGTCAATAATCAACAATGTGTAATGGAACAAAATATCAAATGTATAACATAAACTATTTTATTTTAATGCAACCATAACCACCAAACATAAGCCATAAACCAAACAATAGTGGTTTAAATAGCGATCCGGATTTATACATATATGTACATACATATATATACATATATATATATACATACACACACACACACATATATATTGTTTGTATATTTCCAAACAACAAATTCCTAGATATGCATCCAATTCATGATGTTGGATTGTATTTTTATGTGTCTATGCAAAATTAGATGCAAACAACATTTATATGCACATTAGCACTTGCATCAAGTATAATAAAAAGCAAGACCCATGTTTCATCTCACACTTAATATACATACTACCAATCTAACAAATCCTTATTAAGGCCTAGAAAAGTAAGAACCATCTCTAAACACACTGGAAAACAACTAAGAATGCCTTATAAAGAAGAACATGAATTGATTTATTACTTTGTAATCATTGCCGCCACACATAAACCATAAATCAAATAATTTCTTCAAGGCCAAAAAAGAAAAATCAACAATGCCCTATGAAAAATAGCATAACATGTTTTATTACTTCAAAAAGTATTAAATGCAGAACCTTTGAGCCATTCTACTTTCCAATAATTGAATATTGAACATATTATTATCAGCAAAACTGCCAAGATCATCTTCATTGAACCTTAACATCTTTATTCTAAGATTCCACAACTAAATCTTTGACTCTGAGCACCTTCTTATGCTAATTAAGAATCATATGAACCATTCATGAAAGGAATTCATTTCAATAAGAATTATTGAAATGATAAATGAAATAATTTATTCAAGGAAACAAAAGAACAATCAACAATGCCCTATGGAAAATAGCACAAAGTGTTTTACTGCTTCAAAAAGTATTAAATGCAAGGTCAACAAAAGTAGAATGCATCATATCAACCAACAAGAGAAACACATATGCACCTTTAAGTCATTCTATTTTCTAATAATTAAATTTTGAACATATTATTATAAGCAAAACTACCAAAATCATCTTCATTGAACCTTAAGGTCTTTATTGTAAAATTCCATGACTCAATCTTTAATAGCTCGTTATGCCAATTAACAATCATATGAACCATGGATCAAATTCATTTCAATAAGACTTATATATTAAACAAAACATTATCTAGAAAGGAAACAAAAATCATTCATATAGTTATGCTGCAACCATAACCACAAAATAGAAGGCACAAATGAATAAACGACAACTGTTATTACAACCATTGCCAGCACAAGCAAACCACACAACAATTAATGTTGATACCATCCAACATTCAAGAGAGAAAACATCCACACAAAATTTTCCCTCAATTGACTGGCTAAGAAGGCTACGAATTCAAATCTTTTGCTGGCTATAATAATGCCTTGCTTCGGACTAGGAAATATATTATAGGAAACAAAATATTTGAATTCATAGCCTTCTCATTCAAGAAAATGAGGGAAATTTTAGTATGGATGTTTTCTCTCTTCATAATTTTGAACGAGCCAGTTGTGTAGCAAGGAAAACAACATGGTATACACATCTATTTAGATATAGCAGTCTGTATATAAATAGATATTTACATGTGTACATATATATATATATATATATATTTAGCTCTATGTGTGTGCTCTTGATTGACCCTTAAGGTGTTTATTCAAAGGTTTGATGGGAAAATATTTGAATCTCAACACCTTGTTATCCTAATTAAGTACCATATGAACCATGCCTGCAACTCATTTTAATAAGAGTTATATATTAAACAAAACATTATCTAAAAAGGGAAACAAAACATTCAAATTTATTGTTTTGAGAAAATAGTTACTTATTTCAAAACAAAGTTGTTACTTATTTCATTCTCAAAAAGGAATTCTTACAACAATAGGCTTTAGATTAAACATAGTAAAGAAAACCAGTGCTCAAAACCTTTTTGAAGCTATTAAAGGGACAATTCAAATACTTTTCCTAGGACTATGCAATAAAAAATGAAACAACCTAGACAACGCTAGATAAGAAATCTTGACAATGCCTTATAGAAAACAAAATAAGCTACACAAGATTGACTATTTGGCCAAGTTGCAACCACCACCACTAAATAGAAGCCACAAATGAATAAATAGTAAGTGCTATCATAGCCATCACAAGTACATAGAAAGCATACAACAATCAATGTTGGTGGGAGCAAATGTTTAATTTCAGTGGCCTTCTCTATCCATGTGGTGGGAAATACGCCACCCTATTCCGAAGGTAGCCAACAATTGCCTCCACCACCTTTTTCATGACCATCGAAAGGCTAAAAAATTGGGAGGCTAACAAAAATTCTAGCCAAAGTTTTTTAAAATGAAAAACCATCTGCCACTTTTTACATGGCCGCTGGAAAGCTCAAAATTTGAGAAGGTCCATGAGAATTCTGACCAAAGTACACAAAAATAGCCTATCATCTAACAATATAGGGAACAACATTCAACATAGATTGTATAGCAGGGACTGTTTCATTGCATTGCAACCATAATGACTAAATAGAAAGTATAAATCAAACAATACTAGTTTCAAAGTTAAATTTCCATGTAAAAATATAGTCTTTTCTCAACACCACCTTATTGTAACTTGAAACAATATAGCCATTTCAGCAGCACCCTATTGAAAATGAAGAAATGTAGGTCAAGACAAACAACAACAATAAAAAATTGCTATCAAAATCAACATAAGTTGTATAACATTAACTATATAATTAAAGCTAAACAACAATAATCAACAACATGGCCTTATGGAAATTAACACAAATTGTATAAGGTTAACCATTTTATTGTGTTACAACCACACACACACACACATATACATACATACATACATACATACATACATACATAGATATATATATATATATATATATATATAAGCTATATATGGTCCAACTTTTACATGGATAGTTTTGAATGGGACTCTAACTTTCATTTTTTAGTATTCTATGGCAATGGTTGCAATGTATATACACATATACAT
>VDFB02186178.1:0-42162 GCA_007258455.2 Sequoia sempervirens
AAGATTGTATTTCAGATTTACAGAGGAGAGAATGAGGTTAATAGCTCAGTTCAAGATTTCGTTCCTCTATAATCAAATGCATTGTGTTCATTCTTTACCTACTAGAGGAAAATAATACTTTGTCTAAATCTCTGTTAAAGATTATCCTCAGTTCAAATTTATTTTTTCATGTCCCCTCCATTGTGACATTAAAATAATAAAATACACATTTAAAATATTAACCATTTGACATAATTATAATTGTCAGACAATATTATAATTCTAAATATTAAATAACGTTCTAAATATTAAAATAAATATTATAAATAACGATATAAATATTAAAAATAATCATTATGATCTAATGGATATATAAAATTAATAAAGAAACTAAAACATAAAATAATACTACACTTATCAAATAGAAAATAAAGTAATCTACGAGAAGTTGGTAAAATCTAAAAAAGAAATCTATGTGAATTTAAGAAGGAAAGAGTTAATTGCTTTGGGTAAACACAATCCCAAAAGTTTTTGGAGAGAGCTGCAGCAAAAGAAGAGTCAGATAGAAAATAATATCACTGGGAAGCAGTGGTTAGAGTATGCGAAGCTCTTGTATGAAAGACCGGTGGAGAAAATCAAGCCCCTTTTAATGCATGCCTCAAGTGAACTCTTCTCGGAGGAGGATATCAAGAAAGGCATAAAAAAACTAGCAAGCGGTAAGGCTCAAGATATTGATGGGCTGCAGGCTGAATTCTTAAAATGGGGTTGTGAGCTCCTCACACCTCACATCAAATACCTCTTTAATAGCATCACTCAAAATGGCTTTCTGGCTGAATGGGCTACCAGTGTGGTCATCCCCTTACATAAAAGCGGGGATATCAATAATCCCTCTAACTATCGAACTATAATGGTCAATCCTCTTCTTGGTAAACTTTATGGGAGCATGTTAGAGCGCAGAATCAGTAATTGGGCCGAAAGGGAAGGTAAAAGGGCAAAGGGGCAGGCTGGTTTCAGATCAAGGCATTCTACCATAGATCACTGCATCACGCTTAGGCACTTAATTGAGAAAGTTTGGGACACTCAAGGGGCTGAAGCCTTTTGTTGTTTCGTTGATTTCAAAAAAGCCTTTGACACGGTACCTAGGGACAAACTGTGGAATAGAATGAAGGAACTTGGTATTCCTGATGAATTTAGAGCAGCAGTCCATAAACTTTATGAGAAAGTTAGCGCTAAAATTAGAACAAAAGATGGTATGTCAGATTGCTTTGGTAGTGACATCGGGGTCAAACAGGGTTGTCCCCTATCTCCCACTCTGTTTGGATTATATATTGATAAGCTTGAAGAATGGTTAAACAAAACTGATGGGGAGGGTATTCAATTAGCTAGTTATGTGGTGAAGTTACTTTTATATGCGGATGATCTTATCTTAATTGCAAAATCTGCTCCTGGTTTGAGAGATCATTTAAAGGCTCTCGAGCTCTTTTGCCAAGAGGTCGGTATGCAAGTTAACACCAGCAAAACCAAAATCATGATTTTCTCTTTGAAAAGGAAGAAGCAGCAGTTTAATTTCATCTTTGAGGGCAGCCCTTTGGAGGTGGTGGAAGAATACAAATATCTTGGGATTGATTTCCATAATAGGCTCAGCTGGGAGACTTGCAGGGCAAAAAGGATTCAGGGTGGCTGGAAGGCGTCTTATTTACTACATAACAGATGTAGGAAAGCAGAGTTATGGGATTGGAAAACCAAGAAAACCCTTTTTGGTTTGTTAGTGGCACCGGTTGTCCTCTATGGTTGTGAGGTTTGGGGGGGTAGCATGTCAAACCACAAGTGGAGGCAAGTTGAAAGAATTCAAAAACATTTGATCACTACTAACATCAAAGTCAAATCTTCGGTTCCGTATGAGATTCTCTTGGCTGAAACTGGTATGTTCCCGTTGGAGGCATCTGCTGTCATCCGGTTAATAAGTTATTTAAAAAAAGTTGAGAACATGGATTTGCACCGCTGGCCCAAAATGGTTGTTGGGGAGGAGCTAAACCGTAGAAAGAAGACTTGGATGAAGCAAAATAGCAAGTGGTTGAACAAATGGAACATTAAACTACATGAGTGCCCCAACACTAATGCAGAGATAAAAAAGTTTGTGCTAGAAAAGTTTAGGTCTACTATATGGACTAAGCAGGTTGGCCGTAAAAAGTCACATTATATCTAGGAGTTCAACCCCACGTGGGAGCATGATGAGAAAGACTATCTAAGGGTTACAATTAAAGGCAAGGCTAGGATTGTGGTCACTCAATTAAGAACCGGGTCACACCATCTTAGATGCGAGACAGGTAGGTGGGCTGTCCCCAAGGAGGCTTGGGAGCAACGAACCTGTATTTTTTGCAACAAAGGGACTGTCGAGACTGAATGGCACTTCATGATTGAGTGTGCTGCTTATGATGATATCCGTATCCAATATGAAGACATTTTGAAGGTGGACAATCTAAATGAACTTTTTAGGGAAACTAAGCTCCTCAAAACTGCTAGCTTTCTGATCAAGATCTATAATAGAAGGGCTGACATGGAAAAGAACTTGAAAATGGTTAAAGTTTAGGTGCTTGGTCCCATAGACTGATGGTCTCGTGGACCTCATTAAAAACCATTCATTCATTCATTCAAATATAAAATTATAAATATTATGACCATTATAATATTAAATATTTTAATCATTGTAATAAATACCAAAGATATCTATATTCAAGATAAAGCAATAAATATTATAAAAGAAGATTAAAATAAAATCAAAGTTTAAAGGCAGCAGTTCATAACAAATATTACCATTTAGGAAAGCAGCGCTTATGTCATTTAAATGGATGATTAAGGGGCAGCATTAATAAAGTGATTAATAAAGTTAAAATGGGAGTAATTAAATATGTCAAAAGGCTGCGATTAGTAAATGAGGAGTTTTGTTTGTTTGAAGGGTTATCACCTTTCAAAAAAGGTGTCTCTACTCTTGGAGACATAAAGGATATAAAATGAAATAAGAGATGGGAAACAAAAGGGATATGAATTAGACACATAGAGATCTGCATAGAAAGAAATTGAAGAGAAGTTAATACAGATATAGAAGGGAAGTTCATATGCAGATTTAAGAAGGGAGATATATGAAGAATAAAAGGAGAAGGAAGCAAGTGAATAGAACAATGAAGATTATTTGAATTTGAACAGATGTATAGAAGAAATACAATGGAGGATTTATGAGTAGACTTATGAGAGTTTTTGAACATACTTATGGATGCATAATAAGCAGATTTATGAAGGGGAAAGCATACATATTTGAATGGATTTATAAGTGGATAATGAAATATCATTTATAAGAAAGATTAAATGAAGAAGATTTGAGAATGGGAGAATGAATAGAACATATATGAAGACCATTCAATGTTGAAAAGATAAGAAGAGTATAAGGTGAGAACATTCAAGCATGCAAATAGATTTATGTTATGGTATATGGGACAAGGGGAATTATGGAATGAATAAATGAAAGAAAATAAAATAAGATACATTTAGAGATCCTTCAAGGAAGATAAATCCAAGAGGAAGAGTGGTATCAAACAAGAGATCTAATTGTCCATCATCCATTGAATAAGCAACATTGAAGGCGGAAGAAGTGAGAGATATGGGTAAGATAAATAGATAAATCAGATATACACTAGCAACTTGTATGAAGAGAAATGTATAGACAAGGCAGACTTGTGAATAAGACATATATATGATCAAGGTAGACTTATCAGAAAGGTATATACATTTAAGGCAGATTTGTATGAAGAAATTTTAGAAGATATGTTATCAATTGATAGAAGGCAGATTTGAAAAGGAATACATAATTAAAGAAATAGCAACTTGGGCATCGATGGATTGGAAGAGGGGAATAACCCATGGATTTTATGAAGGGAAGAGTATAATCAGATCAAAATCAAGGAATAAGGATCTAAGAGGACAAGATTTAGGGTTGTTCTAAACAGGGGACACTACATATTTCATCTACTGGCCATGAATAATTTGGAAGGTCTGACCTAGATTCAAAAACCCAAGGGTACAAGAAGATTTCGTCTCTAGGAACATAGAGAGATAGACACAAATATTTCTTGGGAACTAGATAAGAGGTCACAGCAGGGTTGAACAGAAAGAGAGATATTCAATTGATAGAGTAACGAAATTATAGAGTATATGATGTTTTAAACACTTAACATGCTTCAAGATCACATCCTCTACTCATTCCGATCCATTCAAAGTAAAGAAAGAGAGACAAACAATATACACAATTTAGAGATTCCAAGTCGTTTCAAAACATGCCTGGCTAGAAAACTAGAGCTTGATAAATTCTTTGCTGACTTTCCACAACAATTCCGAAATCAGCTACAATGTCAAGAGTTTCTTCGCTGTCTGGAAGAAACGATGGTGACGCACTACACGGGAGTACTGAATGCTTTTATCCGCCAAGAATAGGGTACGAAATCAACAAATAACCGATCGGCCAAGTTGCCAACAGAGAAGTTAGAACTAAGAATGCGAATGCCATACTAATAAGGAAAAGAAAGTAAAACTATTATCAATCGATTCCCCAAACAAAGAGGAAAGAGTGAAGCCTTTCCGAGAAAGATGAAGATTGCTGTTCGAATGAGAAAGAAATAAGTCTCAAGTGAATGCGGAGAAAGAATGAATGGAAAATGCCAAAGCAAATGTGAATGAGAGAAGACCCCCGAAAGAGAGAGAGAATGCCAATTAGAATGAATATCGTGTGAGTCTCAAATGAATGCCTAGAGATAGAGATGATTGCGCCCCCCCCCCCCAAGCAAAAACGGATGAAGAAGAATGAAAAGAGAGTGAGCTTGCGGAAAATGGAAAATCGTCTTGAAACCTCCAATCCAAGAGCATGCGACTGCATGACTACCTTCTTGGACGTTTCATCCAGGAGGCACGATGGGAGGTTGGTGGGGAGTTACCGCCTTCCATTCCCACCGACGACTTCAACTATTATTCTATGAACTTTTATATTTTATCGATGGACTTAAGGTTATTATTATTATTATTATTATCAACTTTAATATTTTATATTCATCTACTATCTCATGAGGTGCACTCCAAGAGATAATTACATGACTTCAAAGGCGAATGTTGGTAATCAATTAAAATTGACTTGTTTAAAATTATTTAATTAAAAGAGATATGTCCAACGTCACGACTTAAATGTAGCCACCTTACACCGACTCATGGCTTGATGATAATTTGATCCTTCATTGACTACGACCTCTCCTTGATGATATCCCCCTTTCCCTCAGGTGTTGGTGATCTTGCAACCACTTGACAAAGGAATAGGGTTAGACCGTTCTCGATATCATTTATAAAATAAAAACTCTTCAACACTTTCACTATGGACATATATAAGGAAATCATCCATAATTATAGTTATAACCAATAAATTAAAAATTCTTTCCCAATTTCACATTCTCATGAAAGGTAGTTAATCACAATGAACAAAACGACCATAATTACATTGCCATAATCTTGTTCAAGACAAAAGGGATGTAACATACTTCTCCCCTTTAAGAATCATCGTCCTCGATGATTATTTATAAATTCAGGTCTAAAATGATAAATATATATAGAGTTCTTAATTGTTCATAAACAGATAAGGAAACTTCTGAAGGATTTCATCATAATCCTCCCATGTGGCATTTTCCTCTAAATATTGGTCCCACTGGACCTTGCATTGTACCACCTCGTGGTTACGTAAGCGTAGCTTACGTACCTCGAGCACTCTAAGTGGCTCTATTGTGATCACCCCAGGATCCTGCACCTGCAAGGAATCCCAGTCAATCATATTGTAATGTCCCCTTTTCAAGCCTGACATTTTCAGTGACCGTCAGCCTTTCTTTGGGAACCCGAAGGCTAGTCGAAAGTTAAAATTAGGGTTTCCTAATTTTGAGGAGGTCATTGCTCGGAGATGGTAGTTTTAATGGCGGATTCCGTCTGGGTTTTCAGAGGGCTTCGCAGTGGTAGGTTCGTCTCAACATTCAGAGTGCTTTTTGGAATTTACTATTTTTAGTAAATTCTATTTTTGGCAGCTTTCCAGATAAGCTCAGGTTGGTGACTTCCGGTTTCAGATTGATCAGTTGACTTCATCAGTATTGGCTTCAGGGCACTTTTCGGAGAAATAAGTTAAGTCATTCAAATTAAAGTCACGTTTTAATTATTATATTTTAACGTTGACCTTGGCCTAGAGTTAATGACTTAATGTTGTGTTTAAAAAGT
Organism: Sequoia sempervirens; assembly: GCA_007258455.2. NCBI lineage: Eukaryota > Viridiplantae > Streptophyta > Pinopsida > Cupressales > Cupressaceae > Sequoia > Sequoia sempervirens. Next base: position 6,271 of record VDFB02186178.1, read on the forward strand.
GGTCATTGAGGGTGGCGCTCTCATTAAAAGAATATTTTAATTATTGCAAAGTCAAAGCAGGGATTATGATGGGCGCATTTATCAAAGTATGATGTTTTAATTAAAATATCATTTATTAAGTCTTGAAGGAGAAAGTACGCCCAACCTTGAGGAGATTGGGTTTGACCTAAAAGCAGATTTTAGGGTTTTGCGAAGTCAATTGAAAAGTTATAAAGAGGAGTCTTGGTGCATCATTTTGGGGATCTTTGGAAAATACACTGTTATGCTGCCGGATTGGCTCTGGAAACGCTTCGAGGAATGAAGGCCTCCTAGTACGGGCATCGCTTCGTGTTTGCAAGACAACATCAAGTGGTGATTCTTAGTCTAGTTTGTGAGTTATTGATATTTGTGCATTGTAATCGTCATTGTAATCCTTTAGTTTCTGTTTCTGCATTTTAGAGGTATATTATAGGTGCATTTTAGTGACAGCAGATTTAATGTTTTGCTCATAACTCAAAAAAGACAAAAAATATAGTTTTGGGTAATGCATCATTAGTTGAGTTTGTCAAAGGCGCCAATATTCTCCAGTTCTTAGGATTTTTAAAGAAGTATTGAATTTTTGGGAAGAAATCGAATTTCTGTACTAGGCCGTACCATTTGCTTGTATAGAAAATCGTGCATTAATCATTGGAGATATTTGGATCTGTTTTCAGAGTCTTAGTTTGGTCGCCATCATTATTAGGGCATTTTGCATCAGGTTTCGTGTTAATCGGATGATTCTTGAGCAAGTTATGAACATTACCTTGAATTTGTAAGTTGCTGGTTATTCTTTTTAAAGAACAGATCTGACAGAAACAGCATACAGAAATCTGCATTTTCTGATTGTGATGGCACTGTGAATTACTTAAAGATTGTAGCAGATTCTTTGTTGAATGTTCCATTTGATAAGCATATGATATCTTGACATTGCAGGCAGTCATAATCTTGTAAACTGGCAGTAGTACTGACCAGTGTTTCGATATTGCTTTGTCATGTCTTGTAATAATCATTCCTACTTTCAGTTTTAGAGTAAAATAGTGATAACTCCGCCCCATGGTCGCTACTGTCCATTCTGGATGAGCAAGCACATTCTGGGTGTCGAGAAGTTTCCTCTTTCAGCATTATTTCTTTCAAGCATTATTTTGTATTCACTCCGTCATATGGTCGCCCCTCACTCCGCTTTGGATTGGGTAGCACATACTTGGCGTTGAGTTCCTTTTCCAGCATAAGCAATTTATTCTAGATCCTCTGACCAATGCTCACCATCATCGGTGCCATTCTGGTTAGAGTTGCTTTCTTGCACGTTTTGGTTTTCTCATCTAACCTTAACGGGTGCACTGCTTTGTAATGTTGTAATCTGCAATTTGAAAAAACAAAAAAATTTGGCTCGGAATATTTCAGTGGTATCAGAGCCACGTATCCTGCCATCCTGTGAAATCAGCTTTCTATGAGTGACAGAGAACAGAGGTATCTGGCAAGAGTATACAAGAGAGGCACAGTTCAGACACAGTTGCATCAAGCCCCAGAAGGTCACACAGCTTCCGAGATTTTGAGGGCTAATTGGGAGCCTTCACAAGAAACAGAAATGGGGGATAATGAAAGAGGTTCTGGCAACAGAGGTGACAGTGGGAAGGGTATAGACAATTCAGCCAATCTAGGTCAAGGACTAGATAAGAAGATGGATGCTTTGTTAGATATGTTTTCTCTCATGTTGGGGAGATTGGGTCCCAATACTCCACAAAACAATACAGTGCATGCCGGGGAGCACAGTGCTTCCAATCAGCACAATGGTCATGTTGCCCAGCCTTCAGGGAGCAACACCTACATTTTTGCTAGACCATTCAAACCCACGTTTTTGACACCAGCAATCCCACAGCCTGACCCCGAAGAAAATGTTTCATCCTTGGAGAGGGTGAGGATAGGCCGTACAGAGTATGACACCCTTCCTGATGAAGTAAAACTTGACATGTCTTTCAATGATTACATGGAGTATAGAAGGAAGGATAAAGGCCAAGGGAGAAACTATGATCAAAGAAGAACCCCAGCACAAGGAGATTGGAATCAAGCTCTCAACAAGGTTACGCTTGCCCATTTTGATGGAAGCGATAATAATTCTGCTCGAGCTTGGTTACAAAAACTAGACAACTATTTGGCACTTAGGCCAATGGCTGAAGAAGAAGCAATTAGATTCGCTACGCTACACCTAGATGGGGTGGCGCATGAATGGTGGTACCATGGCCTAGTCACCTTAGGTCATGGGTCTATCACTAGTTACGATGAGTTCACCAATAGACTCATTGAGAGGTTCGAGAAGAAGGACCCAGAAGTGCATTTTAGGGAGTTGGCACAGTTGAGACAATATGGCACTGTGGATGCCTACATAGCTGAGTTTCAAAGACTTTCAGTTATGGTCACTGGAACCACAGAGAGAAGATTAGTAATCCTATTCACTGAAGGATTGATGGAGCCAATCAAGGGTTGGATCAAAGCTTTTGATCCACCGTCCCTACAAGAAGCAATGAAAAAAGCTAGAAACATGGAGTGGGCTGCTCCCAAAGCAAAGTTCCATTCCAAACCAGCTTTTCACAAAGGGGATAGAGGGAAAAAGTTTCATCAAAAGCCTCACCATAAGGAGTTTAAACCACAGAAACCTCAGGGCTCAAGATTGGATCCAGAGACTATCAATGAACTCCGTAGGAAGGGGTTATGTTTCCATTGTTGGGAAAAATGGTCCCAAGATCATGTGTGCCCAAAGGGTGCTAAAATTCATCAAATTGAGTTCTATACAGCTGATGAAAGCAATTCCGATTTTTCTGATCAACAAGCTGATTTTGAGGACAGCGATGAAGAAAATACTCCAGAAGAGTCTGAAGGTGAAAAAGAAAGTGGTGGTACATTGGCTCAACTTTCGAGCTTCCAAAAGAATGAGCCCTTTAAAGTTCGTGGGATGATCAAAGGGCAACGTATTGTTGCTTTAATTGACACTAGAGCAACACATAACTTCATAGACGAAGTTGTGGTGGCAAAGAAAGGATTGCAAACAGAAGACTTTGAAGGGTTCAGAGTTATGGTTGCGGATGGGTTTCACATCTCATGTACCAAGAAAGAATTTAATATGCCAATACTATGTTCACGTTGATGAATTTATGTGTCATTGAGATATGATGTCCAGATTCATCGGCTGCACTTGGGAGATCTCTGATCAAATCGGTGGTTAGTTCAAACCAAGGAGAAGAAAGGAAATGTCAAATGGCCCCTGATCAGCCGTCAAGAGGATAAGTGCTGATGCGCTATGATCAAGGGAGGGCATGATTCTGTCGGTCCATTGAAACAGCATCGCATATTCATTTTACTCACCAAAAGGAGTAAAGTGTTTGCTGATTTCCACCTCCGACTTCCCACCGAGGTTCGTAACACATCATAGAGCCTGGAAGAAGAGCTAAACCTGATCGCTAACCCATATCGCATCCGGAAGAGTGCGTAAGCACAGACCAAATACATCCAGAACTTTGAGATGGGTTTCATACCAAGCAAAGAGCCCCTACATCAGCAGTGTTCTTAGAAAAGACAAACATGATGTAAGGTGACTATCGTGGCTTTGAACCAAAGCACTATCAAGAGACATCATCTCAATAGATGAGTCATTGATGAGCGCGCTGTCTTTGAAGACATCTGCGGTCGGCGTCGACACAATTGAGGTATTGAGGGAAAAACAGTCAGATGTCATTATGATATTTTAATTTGAATACAAGCATTTGCCGATTAACGCCTCCGGCTACCTTTCAATCTTGCATGAACCGTGTCTTTCAGAATCAGTTACGAAGGTTTGTGCTGATATTTTTTGATGATATTCTGATCTACAGCAAGAGTTGGGAAGATCACCTCAAGCACTTGGAGGAAGTGCTTAGTATCATGGAATCTGAGAGTTTGTTCGCAAAAGCTTCCAAATGTGAATTTGGAATGGTGAGCATCGTGACCACATAATCAGCAATGAGGGCAAAGGATCCGAAAATCAAAGCAGTAGTTGATTGGCCACCCCCTGAGAGTTTGACTCAGTTGAAAGGTTTTCTGGGTCTTTGTGGTTTTTATCGGAGATTCGTTAAGGGGTATTCACAGAATGCTGCTCCCCTTATTGATCTCACCAAAAAGGGAGCCTTTGCTTGGTCAGAAAAGGCTCAAATTGTTTTTGATAAATTCAAGAAGATCATGAGTTCGTGCCTAGTCTTGGCTATCCCGGATTTCTCCAAGCCATTCGAGCTGCAATGTGATGCATCAGGTGAAGGAGTGGGGGCTGTCCTGATGCAAGACAAACATCCTATCGTGTTTGAAAGTAGGAAGTTACGGGGTGTTGAGAGGACATACTCAATCTATGATAAAGAAATGCTTGCTATTATGCATGCATTAGCCAAGTTCAGGCAGTAGTTGGTGGGGAACAAATTCGTGGTTAAGATGGACCACAATAGCCTCAAGCATTTTATGCACCAGAAGGATTTAAATGAGAGGCAACAGAAATGGGTGAGTAAGCTTCAAGCTTACGACTTTGACATTGAATATGTCAAAGGGAAAAATAATGTCGTGGCCGATGCTCTCTTTAGAAGGCCTCATCTTAGCTCATTGTGTGAGCTTACTGCAGATTGGAGAGACATGTTGCTTGCTGATTATGCCAAAAATCAGTTTGCAACCAGCATTCTGGAAGGTACTTTCCATGATGAAAAGTACCAAGTGGTTGAGGGATTGATTCAGTATAAGGGAAGAATCTTTCTGGTGGCTGATTCTAAGCTCAAGAAGAAGATTCTTTTGAATTTTCATGACATTCCCGTTGCTGGTCACCAAGGTTTTTTCAAGACCTATAGGCAGATCCGAGAAAGGTTTTCTTGGAAAGGTTTGAAGAGGGAGGTTCAACGCTACATTCAGGAATGTCCTGTTTGTCAAGCAAATAAAAATGAGCATACATTGCCAGCCGGTTTGCTGCAACCACTTCCAATCCCCAATCAAAAATGGGAAAGCATTTCAATGGATTTCATCACTGGTTGTCAAGGGAAGGGATTGCATTACGTAAGCGATGAATGAATCTAAGTTTGTCACTTTACACACATAACACTTTTTATACCTGTTGCATTGTTTTTCAGAAGTGTTTAGGGCTCATGGCTACAAAGAACATTGTAAGTGATAGGCACAGCAAGTTCCTAAGTACCTTTTGGCAAGAAGTTTTCAGAATGAGTGGTACTGTGCTCACTCCAAGCACGAGTTATCACCCCCAAACTGATGGGCAGACAGAAGTGGTGAACAAGTGGTTGGAAGGCTACTTGAGAAATTATGTGTCAGAACAGTAGAAAGCTTGGGTTAAGTGGCTGCATATAGGCGAGTACTGCTACAACTCTACTTTTCATATGTCAATCAAAATGTCTCCTTTCTTGGCACTTTATGGGTATGAAGCACCCAGCTTTGCAGATTTGGTGTTTGGTGACAGCAAAGCTCCTTTAGCCAAGGATTTATTGCAGCATAGTCAAGACATAATGAGATCCTTGAAGAATAATTTGTAGATTGCACAAAATCAGCAGAAGTTGTATGTTGATCAGAGGCGGGTAGAGCGTTCTTTTGAGGTTGGGGATATGGTCTATCTCCGTTTACAACCTTATAGACAGTCTACTCTCAAGAAGAGGATCAAATGTACGCTTCTATGTAAATTCTTTAGTTCATTTAGAAAGGTTAAATAGCTGTGAATTAGAGCTACCTCTCGTGGAGAAGGTGAGTGCATAATGTCTTCCACGTGTCTCCGCCCCCTCAAGAAGGCAATTTCCTGACACGTGGTTGCTTCTTCACAAATTGCCACCATGGGATTTAAGCATACGGTTCTAGTTCCTGTGAGATACTTTGATGCTCAGAACGCCTGAGGAATAGAACTATCGTAGGTTGTTTTTATGCACCCATGGAGGATGCAGTAACTGGGAAAGTGATGAGATATTGCAAAAGATCCTATTTATGTATTGCTTGAGGACAAGCACTCGTGGAGGGTTAACCTAGAATGTCCCTTTTCTGCTTCCCGAGATTTTCTGGAAGACCGTCACCTCTTTCTTTGGGAACCCGGCTAGTTTGCCAAAATTAGGCTTCCTAATTTATATTGCCTTGAGACAGAAGCGACAAAGGATTCTTCAGTTTCTAGGGCTCGCAGTGGTAGGTCTGCCTCAAAGATTCGGGTGAGTAACTTTTGGAATTTACTATTTTTAGTAACGCTTTTGCGCTTAGATAAGCCAAAGCTGGTGACTTCCGGTTTCAGATTGATCAGTTGACTTCATCAGTATTGGCTTCAGGGCACTTTCGGAGAAATAAGTTAAGTCATTCAAATTAAAGTCACGTTTTAATTATTATATTTTAACGTTGACCTTGGCCTAGAGTTAATGACTTAATGTTGTGTTTAAAAAGTGGTCATTGAGGGTGGCGCCCTCATTAGAAGAATATTTTAATTTTGCAAAGTCAAAGCAGGGATTATGATGGGCGCATTTATCAAAGTATGATGTTTTAATTAAAATATCATTTATTAAGTCTTGAAGGAGAAAGTACGCCCAACCTTGAGGAGATTGGGTTTGACCTAAAAGCAGATTTTAGGGTTTTGTGAAGTCAATTGAAAAGTTATAAAGAGGAGTCTTGGTGCATCATTTGGGGATCTTTGGAAAATACACTGTTATGCTGCCGGATTGGCTCTGGAAACGCTTCGAGGAATGAAGGCCTCCTAGTACGGGCATCGCTTCGTGTTTGCAAGACAACATCAAGTGGTGATTCTTAGTCTAGTTTGTGAGTTATTGATATTTGTGCATTGTAATCGTCATTGTAATCCTTTAGTTTCTGTTTCTGCATTTTAGAGGTATATTAAAGGTGCATTTTAGTGACAGCAGATTTAATGTTTTGCTCATATCTCAAAAAGGACAAAAAATATAGTTCTGGGTATTGCATCATTAGTTGAGTTTGTCCAAGGCGCCAATATTCTCCAGTTCTTAGGATTTTTAAAGAAGTATTGAATTTTTGGGAAGAAATCGAATTTCTGTACTAGGCCGTACCATTTGCTTGTATAGAAAATCGTGCATTAATCATTGGAGATATTTGGATCTGTTTTCAGAGTCTTAGTTTGGTCGCCATCATTATTAGGGCATTTTGCATCAGGTTTCGTGATAATCGGGTGAATCTTGAGCAAGTTATGAACATTACCTTGAATTTGTAAGTTGCTGGTTATTCTTTTTAAAGTACAGATCTGACAGAAACAGCATACAGAAATCTGCATTTTCTGATTGTGATGGCACTGTGAATTACTTAAAGATTGTAGCAGATTCATTGTGGAATGTTCCATTTGATAAGCATATGATATCTTGACATTGCAGGCAGTCATAATCTTGTAAACTGGTAGTAGTACTGACCAGTGTTTTGATATTGCTTTGTCATTCTTGTAATAATCATTCCTCTTTCAGTTTTAGAGTAAAATAGTGATAACTCCGCCCTTCTATGGTCGCTACTCCGTCCATTCCTGCTGATGAGCACATTCCTGGGTGCTCTAGAAGCTTCATCTTCAAGATTATTTTTCACATTATTGTATCTACTCATATGGTTGCCCTCACCCGCTTTTGATTGGGTGATTATACTTAAGCGGAGTTCCTTTCAGCAAGTAATTATTCTAGATCTCGACCAATGCTCACCATCATCGGTGCCATTCTAGTTAGAGTTGCTTTCTTGCACGTTTGGGTTTTCTCATCTAACCTTAACGGGTGCACTGCTTTGTAATGTTGTAATCTGCAATTTAAAAAAGTAAAAAATTTTGGGGCTCGGAATATTCCACATATGGTCAAAGTCTGCATAGTACTTGTTGTGACCTTTTCACACATCGCCCCATTCAAAATGGGGACCCCCTAATTTTTTGCTCCATTCGGGTCTTTTGGCTTGGGTTTTTCGGTCTATCTCTCTTTGCCATTCTTTCTGTCTGGTGATGTACTTATCATTTGACCTAGGTTTGAATTTTGGCCAAGTCTGGAGGGCTTTTTGATGAATTAGGGTTTACATTCTTCAGACAACTTTGAGGTCAAATTGAGTTGGCTAATCAAATTCTGAGCTTAGCATTGCTGTTAAGATGCTTTGAGCAGGCTCCCTCTGTATTTTCACTAAATTCTGACAATTTTCTATTTTTAGTAAGTGCCAATTTGGGGTTTGTTTTCTTGAGATTTTCAAATTCTGACAACTGCACTGCACTTTGAACACTGTGAGCTGCCTCCTTGCAAAATTTGAGCTGAAACGGACAACTTACTATTTTTAGCAGTCCTGCTTTCGAGGGCCATTTTTAGGGTTTGTAGGTTGGACTTTCAGATGCATGAATGAAGATTCTTTGTGTGTTTTTCGAGACCTTCGTAGTGATATAGCATGCAAAACGAGATAATGACTTTCAGTGATCAGGCTTTAGAGGCTATTTTTAGGGTTTGCATGTGAGATTTCTCAGCACATGTCTGCATGATCTTTCTGGGTTTTTTGAGAGCTTCGCAACGAGGTAGCATGCAGGCAGAGTTGGTCACTTTTCCAGAACTTGCTATTTTTAGCTAGTGCTTGCATGTTGATCATTTTTCTGGATTTTTCAAGATCTCTCGGGTAGTGTGACATGCAAACTCATCCGGCAGCTAGTTGGTCACTTTTTCAACCACTTACTATTTCTAGCAGGGTCACTTCGGTAGCTGCCCAGCACTTCAGAATCACGAAGCCGATGACATGCAACAAAAACGGAGTTGAATGGAGGTCATTTGAGGCACATGCAAGACGAATTAGGGTTTCGAGCTTCAGGACCCAAAATGAGGGGTCAAACGCCAAAATTTCCAAAAATCAAGGTATCCCATCATGATCAGCATCTTCCAAGGAGTCCACTGGTAAAATTTGAAGGCAATCAGAGCACTTACTATTTATAGTAAGCCACTTCTGAAACAGGCTATAAATAGTAAGTCAGCATCAAGCGCCAATGTGAACGGGCAGGTCTACCGATGAGGGTCACGTCATTCAAATTTTAAGTTAAATGGAGTTGTGGAGGTCATGAAATCAAGTAGTTGCTATAAATAGTAAACCACCTCCAAAAGCATGCTATAAATAGCAGTTCAGCGCGAGGCACTAGTGTGAACAAGTCAAACAAGTGATGAGGACCCCATGGTGCGAACTTCAGGTCAAACGGAGTCGCAGAGGTTCGAGAATCAAGCACTTACTATTTTTAGCAGGCCTGTGCAGAAGAATTAGGGTTTCCTAAGATTAGGGGCGAATATACGACATTCACACAGAAGCAGTATCTAGCCACGATCGACATCCTTCAAGCAATCAGCACGCAAAGTTTGAGCACATTCTGAGCAATTACTATTTTTAGTAAGTTGCTAAAAATAGCAGGTATAGGCAGGCATCAGACGCCAGCAGCTCAATCACATCACAAGGTTCGAGATAAAGTGAAAATCAAGGTTTTTGGAGCTAGAAATCAGCTTAAAATGCAAAATTTGAGAAACTTTCTAAAAATAGAAAGCTAGGGCAAGCTGAGGGCGACATAAACAAACCACTTCAAATTGGACGAGAACTTTGAAATTCATCTATGTCTGCTAAACTTGAAGCTACCAAGGTCAGAATGCGCCCTTGCTAGCTGAAAGTAAGGTGAAATTCACTAAGTCTGGCAAATTACAAGCTCTGGGGTCAAAATGCGCTCAAGGAGAGGATGAAGTGATAAAAAATTCTCTAAGTATTGAAAATTTGAAGCACACACACTTATATGCACCTTAAAAAGAGAAGGGGATGATGAAATTTCACTAAGGCATAAAAAATGGAAGCTTGATGCCTCATATGCGCCCTTGCTAACTAGAGGGTAAGGAAATTCACTAAGTGTGGAAAATTTGAAGTACACCCCTCCATGTGCGCCTTGAAGAGAAGAGAGGGTGGAAATTTCACCAAGTGTTGTAAACTTGAAGATGACCCCCTTGAATGCGCCTGGACTTGTGGAAAGAGTTAGAGAAGTTTCTAAGCATTGAAAAGTTGAAGGATGACCCCCTCATTTGCGCCTTGACTGGGAGAAAGACTTGGAAATATCCTAAGGCGTTAAAACTTGAAGCATGCACCCTCATTTGCATCTTGATCCTGAGGAAAGACATGGAAATTTTGCTAAGTGTTTTAAACTTAAAGCTGCTACCCTCATATGCACCCAGCCTAGGGAGGGGTCATTCAAATGTTCTAAGTATTGTAAACTCAAAGCTTGACCCTCTATTTGCGCCTAAGGAGAGAAGAGGATACTTGAAAATTTTCTAAGGCATTTGAAATTTGAAGGAGGTCCCTCTATATGCGCCTTAATCCAATAGCAAGTGTGGAGAACTTTCTAAGGCGTACAAACTCAAAGCTACTCATGTCATATGCGCCCTTGGCAAGGAAGAAGTAAGAAAATTTTCTAAGTGATAGAAAGTGGAAGGAACCCCCCCTTGAATGCGCCCAGCCTATGGAGTTGAATTGAAATATTCTAAGGCTAGATAAAATTGAAAGTACAAGACTCCAAATGTGCCCTTGAGGAGAAAGTGATTAAAAGCTTCTAAGGCGTGGGAACTAAAAGCTTGCTTAGGCAAATGCGCCTGGACTTGTGGAAAGGCATGGGAAATTTTTTAAGAATTAAAAAGTGAAAGTCTAAGGCCTCATATGCGCCCATGAAGAAGAGAAAGACTTGGAAATATTCTAAGGCGTCTAAAGTTGAAGCTAGCCACCCCAAATGCGCCTTGAAAGTAAGAGGAGGTTAGGAATTTTTCTAAGTATTGGAAACTGAAAGCTCCAAGGTCAGAATGCGCCCTTGCAAGAAAATGTTTGAGTGTTGAAAATTGAAAGCTTGAGGGCTCAAATGCGCCTTGGCTAAAGGGGGAAGATGAGGAAATTTTCGGAGCATTGCAAATTAAGAGCTTGCTACCCTAGATGCGCCTAGAGATTCTAAGTGTTTTGAAAGTTGAAGTGACACCTCTTGAATGCGCCCACCTTGTTAAAGTGAAAACTTGCCTAGTGAAATGTGCCACAAAATGGAAGTAGAGGGGGTCAAGTACGCCTAAGTACCAAAGGGGGGTAATTTGATAAATTTTCTAAGGCGTGTGAATTAAAAGTGATACCCCCATATGCGCCTAACTCAAGAGTTGGAGTTGGAGATGTTTCTAAGGCAATGAAATTAAAAGCTTGAGGGGTGAAATGCGCCCAACTTTGGAGGAGAGTTGAAAATGTTTCTAAGGCGTGTAAATTTAAAGTGAGACCCCCTATGTGTGCCTAAGGTAAAGAGGGTGAGTAAAATATTCTCAAAGGTTGCAAATTGAGAGCTCATGGGTGGATATGCGCCTAGCTTGAAGGATCAAATGGAAATTTTTGTAAGTTGATAAATATGCCCAAGATTTAATGATGAAATTTTCCTAAGGCATTGGAAGTAAAATTAAATTTGTTCTATGTTGGAGGAATTAAATAAACTTGAATTAAAATTATTTTCCAAAGTTTAAAAAATTAAATGCCCCCCTTCAGTTAGACACATGAAATTTTGAAGTCGAGAGATATTCATCAAGGGGAAAATTTATTTTGGAAAATGTTCTGAGAGGAAAATAATTTTGCGTGGTGATTTTAAAATGCTGGAGCTCGCGAGTGATGAAATTTTTTCTAGGCGAAATATGGATTTTTCTAAGGTGCTGGCGAAGGAAATAAATAAAATTTTCTCAAGTGAAATAAAAAGGCGTCGAGATTAAATTTTAATAAAAAAATATGCCATTATTTAAAGATGAGATAATTTTTATGCTAGAGTAATTTTAATAAATTTCTCAAAAATGCTTCAGTCAACTAAAAGTAACTTGCAGTCAAGGAGGGAAACTTTAAAATTCGAATGAGAAAGAATCTCCAATAATAGCAAATTTCTATGACGACTCTATGACAATTGGGAATATTCTCTCCTGAATTTGAAATTTTCTAAGTAGTGTGGGAGTGAATTAATGGAAATTGCTAAACTGGGCGCCTGCTTTCAGTTATAAAAACTCTGAAGCTATTCATTTTTTTTCTTCACAGAGTTGCAGAGTTGAGATTGTGATAGAGCTGAAAGTAATTGCTGAGTAAGTGAGAAATTTTTGAGTTGAGAGAATTATTTTTCTAAGTGTTGAAGTTGAGAGTGCTGAAGTTGAAGTGAGTGAGTGCTAAAAAGAAGAAAATTCTGAAGTAAGAAAGTTGGGCTTGATTTTTTCGAAGTGCTGAAAGTGGTATTGCTGAGAGTTGCTGAGGCTCGAAGTTTTAATTTCGGTGTTATATTTCTCGAGGTTTGGAGTTGAAGTTTTAATGCTAAAGATTTTTATTTTTGAAGCTAACTCCACTTGCCAGCCATCTCACAGTAATTTTATTTTTTTAGGTTAGAATTATAATGCTTGATTGTTATTTTGCAGATGGCTGAAATTTGAAGAGGAGATGCTGCCGGAACTAGCAAGGCTGCAGGCAGAGCTGGAAATGCTGAAGCTAGCAAAGAGAATGCCTCCAAGCAGGCAATAATTAAACAGCTGAAGAAGTCATTTATCCCTGAATCAAAGTTTGTGTTGAAGCTAGGAGGTTTGACTGATACCAACTTGGGGTCATTCAACCTCGAAGCATTCAAAAGGAGAATATACGGGCAAGGTGAATATCCTCCATCGGTGACTTCGCACAATATTGTGAGGAGTGGGTTATATGCAGCTGTTGGTTTTCCACTAGCAATTCAATGTCCTGAACTGATTATGGAGTGTGCAAACCACTACAAGACAAACCACCGAACAATTGTTTCTCCAGAAGGCAAGCTGCTGTCAAATTTCACACTTAAGGCTATTGGTGAGGCGTTTGGGATTCCAGTCATGGACAAAATGTTGTACAAGTCCAAGGAGAGGGCTGATAAGATGTATGCCTCATCTTTTGATAGGTGTGCAAAGAGGATCAACACAACATGGATGAGGAAGCCAAAGCCTCCTGGCACCAAGTTGCCGAAGATCATCTCAGAGGAGCTGAAACAAGAATACTGTGATTTGATCATGATGCTCAGTCGGGTGAATGGCAGCCCACAAGCATATAATTTTGAGCCTTGGATGTTCTTCTACATCAGCGTGGTGCTGGAAGGAAAAGAATATGCGGATTGGGCAAAGATGATCAGCGACAACATTGATGAACAATTCAGAAGCCTAAGGAGAACGAAGACGTTCTACATGAGCTCGTATGTCATTTATATGCTAGCTCGAATGACGAGGTATAAGGGGCTGACATACCAAGAGCCGATTGGATGTGGTGCTGGTTAGTTTAAAATCCACGAAGCTTGCAGGCAGCTGCACCTAACAAGTACCTCCCACTTCAAAAGAGTGAACGATGCCTTCACTATGTATATCACAAGGACTCTTCAACGGAGAACACAGCAAAGAATATCCAAAGAGGCGCGGAGGCTGGTTGAAGAGTACGGGTTTTGGTTTATCCAATTCCCGAAGTTCACGTATATAAGGTTGCTGGGGTACCATTCCTATGCCTACCGACTGCCAAGATACCCCACAGATAGGATGGTGATGCTCAAAGTGTCTAGGCAACTCATGGCCTACGACAAAATTATAAGGAAGAAGAAGAAAGGAGGTTTGCACTTCCCTATTGTTATGGGAAATTCACTTGAGGAGTGCCCTTCTTTGCAAGCAGCCAAGGAAGCGGAAGATGAATTGCAGTTTTATCACCTCACTCTCCACACCAGCCGGCAAGACTTTGATCCTCAAAGGAAGATTGGTGTGATACAGGGAGAAGAATATCGGCACAAAGCTCATGTGGAAGATTTTTGGGCGAATGTAGAAGATGAGGCCGAGATTAGGAGGATGTTCTCCAGATTCCCTCTGAAATTGATCAGAGAGTGTGAGGTTGTCCAGGTTCCGGATCAAGTTGATGAAGATGCCAACATTACTCACCCGGATTATGAGTCGATAAAGGACACACCAATCCCACCACCTGATTGGGCGGAGCCAGAAATTACAGACTTGGATACTTTGTCTATGCCTGTCTTAACTTTCACGAGGAGCTGGGTGGATGGGCATGTTCACAGACTTAAGAGAAAATCAATTGCCCTCACATACAACCTCATGGGCGATTGAAGGCCACCAATGTCAATGAAGAAGAGGAAACAAATCGCCCAACCTACAGAACCACGAGAGGAGCCAATTTAGTTGTTGGCTCACTCTTCCAGTGTCCAAGAGGTGTCAATATTTGCAGGTTAGAGGGTTAGAGTGGTTGAAGAACAGGAAATGGAAGAAGTTTACCAGCCGTTGTCTAGAGAGCCTGATAGTCAGAGTGCCAATGCTCCTGAGAGTGCCGATCAGCCAGATGAAGGTGAAGAAATAGAAACGGACATTCGCTTTGATCGTGCACTTGAGGCAGCCTTTGAGGAGGAGGACATTGTGGAGCTTGAAGTTTGGGGTTTTGAGGAGGATAGCCAGCATATGGAAATAGATGAGCCTCAACCGAATGTCGCTGAGGAAGAAGTTAATGAAGTGGAAGCAACAGAGGAGCAACCGCTTATCGTATATACCGCTCAGCAGGATGTTCCAAATTGGCTCACAAGTGCAATAAGGAGAGATCAAGAGGACGACATCGACCCAGCAGTAGAAATGGAAGAGCTTCTGAATAGAATAAGCGGGTCACCTAAGAGGAAGAGAGCTAGGAAGTACTCCAGGATGGAAACGGATGAGGTCGGTTCTCTCACTCTCCACATTGCGGTTTCGAGAGAGGAATGTGACTTAGGTGATGTAATGCCTGAAAATTACACAGTCACTATAATTGAATTAGGGCGCCCTACTGGAGCGCAAGTGGTCGAGGAGGCTGAAAACTCTTTCCAGGCGTTGAAAGATAGGCTGCTACGAAAGGAAGGAAAGTAGAAGAAATTGAAAAGGGAGCATAGGGCGCTAGTTGGGTATGTGCGGCATCTAGCACGTCCGTGTGCTCAGGAGAACCCAACAGTGGAGCTTCCCCCTGAGCTTCCATGAGAGTCAATCAGCAGGCTCGAAGAGATGAAGGCCATTCAAGAGGGAGATAAGTGGATTGGCGGTGTCCGTGCTGAGCTGAAAGATTCATTATAGATCTTGTCTCTTTCCAGCATGCTTCCAGTATCCTCTCTCGTTTGGAGAACATCGAGCAAGCTTGGAACGATACCCACATATTTCAGGATAAGCCTATTCCACGCCTGGCAGCTTTGATGCGCATACCTATGCAGACCTTGGTTGAAGAAGGGGTGATTCAGGCAGGAGATAGATATGATTTTCCAGGCTGGTATTCTGCTGCATTCACTGGCCGAGGCTTCTTTGACACAGCAAGGACAAAATATGCTAGCTCGAATGACGAGGTATAAGGGGCTGACATACCAAGAGCCAATTGGATGTGGTTCCCGTCAGTTTAAAATCCACAAAGCTTGCAGGCAGCTGCACCTGACAAGTACCTCCCACTTCAAAAGAGTGAACGATGCCTTCACTATGTATATCACAAGGACTCTTCAACGGAGAATGCAACAAAGAATATCCAAAGAGGTGCGGAAGCTGGTTGAAGAGTATGGGTTTTGGTTTATCCAATTCCTGAAGTTCACGTATATAATGCTGTCGGGGTACCATTCCTATGCCTATCGACTACCAAGATACCCCACAGATAGGATGGTGATGCTCGAAGTGTCTAGGCAACTCATGGCCTACGACAAAATTATAAGGAAGAAGAAGAAAGGAGGTTTGCACTTCCCTATTGTTATGGGGAATTCACTTGAGGAGTGCCCTTCTTTGCAAGAAGCCAAGGAAGCGAAAGATGAATTGCAGTTTTATCACCTCACTCTCCACACCAGCCGGCAAGACTTTGATCCTCAAAGGAAGATTGGCGTGATACAGGGAGAAGAATATCGGCACAAAGCTCATGTGGAAGATTTTGGGTGAATGCAGAAGATGAGGCCGAGATTAGGAGGATGTTCTCCAAATTGCCTCTGAAATTGATCAGAGAGTGTGAGGTTGTCCAAGTTCTGGATCAAGTTGATGAAGATGCCAACATTACTTACCCGGATTATGAGTCGATAAAGGACACACCAATCCCACCACCTGATTGGGCAGAGCCAAAAATTATAGACTTGGATACTTTGTCTATGCCTGTCTTAACTTTCACGAGGAGTTGGGTGGATGGGCATTGTTGACGTGATTTTCGTGACCACACCAACACAGAATAAAGTCGCCAACGGCTACTCTATCCTCTCTTGAACAAAGTTTCCTGCATGCTAAGATTGCGAGATAGATCATGCATTTAACTCCAAGGTTCCTTTAGTGAGAATAGTCTCGGTTGGCTCGATGTGTTTTGCTGGTATTTCAAGGGGACTTACACAATTGTTCGGCAGTTGACAGCAGACAGTAGACTAAGGGATTTCATGTAATTTGGATGATTTGGCAAGTGAGCACAAGTTTCCTAATTCTAACCAGAAATGAACTGAATTTAAAATGAGTGTAGGGCCTAAGAAGTTTATGTTCTATCTAAATGCAAGATATGTGGAGTTCGACTTCAGCAGACTTCAACTAGATTTTACCTAGCCTTGCATCGGACAGCTTCAGCAAAATTGGTGCAATCTTCAGAGGAGTAACGAAGAACATTCAGATTATAATTCAACATACATGTACCATCACAACGATGCATACAAGCATACGAACCACAATCGAAGTTAAGTTTGAAATGATTTCTAGTTGACCACGCAAGGCAAACTCACCATCAACAAGTTGCTAGTGGTATGGATAAAGAGAAGCTACTTCGATCAAACACCACAAATCCACAGTTACTAAGTACTTGCATGAAATGAAATCTAATTTACTTTAAGCTACTTCAAGTTGCTACGTGAATTGGAAGGATGAAGAAGCCTCGACAACTACTCATAACAAAGAAGAAATCACCATCAATGAAAATTCTTTTATTATGAAAGCATTCACGACAACTTCTTACAAAGTATTCAAAGGGAAGACTTTCCTTCCTTTTCAATTTAAACTATACTATCAAACTACTCTACTTTCTACTCTACCAATTTCTCTCTACTCCTCTGCTATCTTAACTCTGATCTAATTCTAATGAGTTACAAATGAGGGGGACTCCCCCTTTTATAGATAGCCCAGTCCAACGGACGACTCAGATTACAATCGGTTGGATGGCCCAGATTGTGCCACCTCAGCTCTAAACAAGATTCACCCTAAAAACCGCCACAAAGAGGAGTGGGGTAATAAATGAGCCATTAATGTCCATCATCCTTCTAGAAGATTCCAACTTTGAAACGCGTTCACACTGTTCTTGATCTTCTTCTTGATGTCGTTCTTCAACTTCTTCTTTGTCACTTGAGCTGGGTACATACGAAGTCTCAACACTTAGCCACTTTTTGCAATTTTTCTTCCTTCGAAGTTGAAATGTCATCTTGGATCACTTAAGTCATCACCACTTGGTCTCGACGTTCCTCCTGCAAAACAAGCAAGGAGAAGAGCATTAGGACACTTCATAATATAAATTCAACTTACTTACCAGGATTCTCACGCTCTAACTTCCAAGCGTTCATCGTCTTCACTAGCCAACTTCGCGTCCAATCCTTCATGCCTTAGCCAAATTTCATCATCCTAAGGACGTATCATCCTTCGAAAGTGTTAACTTCAACTACATCTTCCTCACTTTTCCGGCTGACATTTTATCCAACTCTGGCTCGAGCAAAATGCATTCATCAGGAATTTGGTCAACATTATCTAGGTGCCCAACTTCAGATTCATCTGCCAAGGCGACATATTTCAACATCTTTTTCCTTTCTTGCCTTAGAAAATTTCTCAAATTTTCCTTAGGAAATTCATTATTCCAATGCCCATCAAAAATCTCCATCCTGAAGGCTACGTCGAAGCGTGGAAGACTTTAAAATCAACTTCTCATCGGAGATCTTCAATACCCAAAAGAAAATTTTCTTTAGAATTTTTCAAATTCATGGGTATACAACGAACGGGTTCATTTAATTTTTCTTGAATTTTGACCCTTGGAAAAATAACTTTTGACATTTATTCCTGTTCTTCATATCTGTGAGTATTTCTTTGCTCTGACTTGAAATTTTTTTATCAATCCCGTGAAGCTGGCATCATCGGACTTCTCCACTGGCAACTCTATTCATGTTCCTGAAAAAAATTTCATACCTCCAAGTCCAAGCGTGATTTTCCTAAGAGATTTTGTGCCTTAGAAAATTTTAAATCAAAATCTCTAGCATAGGCACATTTTGAATTTTTGAATTTTTTTTTAGAAAATCTTCATTCGTCTTCAATCATTTTGCCTGTGAAGAAATTTATCAACGCTTAGCATAAGTTTGCTTTTAGAAAGCCACCACCTCCTTCACCTTGGCGCATTTTGTAGGTCATGGAGAACATTTTTAGTTTCAACGCCTAGCATTTTTATTATTCAATTTGCCATCACCTTGTGCATCATGGGCGCATTTAGCATCTTGAGGATGAAATTTCACTTCCACGCCTGGCAATATTCACTCTTTCACTTCTTCCTAAACTTGGGCGCATTTAGGACATGTAGAAGGATATTCAATATTTAGCATCCTTTTCAATTACCATCTCAACATGAGGGCGCATTTTGCATGTGTAGAGGGATGAATCTTTTTAAACGCCTTGAATCTTGACTTGTTTTGTCTTCACATGGCACATTCAAGGGTCCCCACTTCAAGTCTCACATACTTAGAATAGTTTTTATCTCTCCACCAGTCAAAGGCGCAGTCAAGGGGTTGAGGTTTAAATTTTCCATACTTAGCATATTTTCTAGCTCAATGCCTTGGAATCTTTCACTTTGCATGCATCACGCCTTGGAATCTCCACTTGTCCTTACCCTCATTTATTCTTTACTTGGCGCATTCAAAGGGGGTAGAGGAAAGTCAACATCATTTGTCTTATTCCTAGCTTGCATGGCGCATTTGAGCATATGAGGAGGATGGGCGCATATACTTAGAATTTGCATGTCACTACTGTTGTGACCTTTTCACACATCGCCCCATTCAGATGGGGACCCCCTTATTTTTGCTCCGTTCCGGTCTTTTGGCTTGGGTTTTTCCTCGCTCTCTCGCTCTGTCTCTTTTCTGGTGTCCGTCTTTCGGGGGGGTTGTGTCGTCATTGAGCTTAAACGTGAAGATATTGGCCAATTCTAAAATTAGGGTTTCATCATTTTTGGTCAAGTCAAGGTCAAGTAGGGCCAGTAAATTGAAAATTGAACTTAGCAATGTTGTCAGTAGACATCCAGCAGGCTTCCAGCCAAATTTCATCAGATTCCGAGATACTTACTATTTTTAGTAAGTCTGCAATCCTGGGCAATTTGTCAGCATTTTCGAGATTCCGATCATCATACAGCGTTCAGAGTACATCAGACTGCTTGCATGCCAAATTTGAGCAAAATTGGACTACTTACTATTTTTAGCGATTAGGCTTCGAGGCAAATTCCGGGGTCGAGATCACGAGGGGAGATTTCTTGCGTAATACGGATATTCATACGGGTTTTCGAGACCTTCGGTGATATAACATGCAAGTCGAGATGACCACTTCAGGATGGTATACGAGGCTATTTTTAGGGTTGCATGCGGGTTTCTTTTGCATGTCGGTGATTCGATGGGTTTTAGAGCTTGGCGATGATTGTGACAATGTCTGCAAACAAAGGATTCTCCTTTCGATGGGAACTTGCGCTATTTTTAGCGGTATGTCGTGGTCGATTCCGATGGTTGATTCACGGGCTGATGTGATGCGGTAGAAGCGAAGACAAAGCGAGGAAGTCTTTTGATACATGCCCGGTACAAGTTAGGGTTTCCAGCTTCGGAGCCTAAAAATAGGCATCAAAAGTCAAAATCTTCGAAAATCGATGTAAACCATCGCGATCAGCGTTCTTCAGCTATCTGCTGGTGAAATTTCAGGTCAAACGGAGCACTTACTATTTATAGTAAGTCGAATTGGAAACGTGCTAAAAATAGTAAATCAGTTGCATGCATCAGTGTCGGCAGCAAAGTCACGTGGTGAGGAGCGCCTCATCAAAATTTCACGTCATCGGAGCTTGGGAGCTATCAGAATCAGAAGCTTACTATTTATAGTAAGCCACCTTCAACAGGCTATAAATAGCAGGGTGACTAAGAGTGGCAGTACCGACAGGTTGATAAAGTCGTGAAGAAGCTGTGTTTAAAATTTCAGGCCATTCCGAGCTTCAGAGGCGCGAATACAGAGAACTTACTATAAATAGCAGGGCACGTAGGCTGGCGAGGATAAAAATTCGTCTAAGTCTGGAGTCTCGTCCAGCAGGCATATCAAAATGCGCCCAGATTGATGAAGAGGCGTAGAAAATTTTTCAAGATGCAAGTTCATCCTTCACACAGGGCAAAATGCGCCCAAGGTAGAAAAGGTCAAAAGAAAGTCAACAAGATTTCATCCTGTTCAGGGGTCCAAATGCGCCCAAGGTGAAAGAGGGAAAAGTTGAGGAAAAATTCTAAGTATGAGAAATCCGCCTCAGGGGTCAAAATGCGCCCATCCTTCTCTCTCATCAAAATGCGCCCAGTTCACAAGGTGGTCAAAGCAAGGTCAAACATGATAATCCGCCACCCTCAAGGAAATGCGCCCAAGGTTGATTTTCATCCTTCACACAAGAGGAAATGCGCCCATCCTTCTCTCTCATCAGAATGCGCCCAACTTACAAGGAGTCAAAGCATAGTCAACGTTTTCTGTCCTCCTTCATGGCTAAAATGCGCCCAAGTTCATGCATGTCAAGACAAAAACACGGAAGTTGAAGGGTCACAAGGCGTGGAAGCTAGTTTCATCCTTCTCTCTCATTGAAATGCGCCCATCCTTCTCTCTCATGGAAATGCGCCCAGGTTTGAAGTGTAAATGGTAAATGCGAATGGTGAACAGGGTGAAAATGTTACCTAGGCGTGGTAAACTCAAGGTAAAAGCTTAGGCGTTATCCTCCTTCATGGCTAGAATGCGCCCAAGGTGGTGGGCCTTGGAGAAACCTTGCTAGGCGTGTGAAGGGAGTCATAAGGTGTTAGGAATATTTCCTAAGGCGTTAAGAATAAAATTGTTAAGTGTGATGTGCGCCAAGAGTAAGGGTGATATGCTAGGCGTGGAAAATATTTCAAGGTGTTGAGAGTTAAAATGAAATATACGCCTAGGGTGATGGAGAGATGTGTGATGGAAAATAGTTATAAGGTGTTAGAAAAAAAAAAATCTTGAAGGCGTTGAGATGTTTTGAGATGTGCTAGGCGCCTCAATGAAATATTTTCTAAGTGTTTAAAATTTGCCTAGGCGTTGGGCTTTTAATGAATATTTTTCAAGTGTGAAGTGATACGGGATGAAGATGAAATGAAGTAAGGCGTGCTTGATGAATATAAAATTTTCTAAATGAAGTTGATCAAAAATCCCTCTCCACTGGCGATCAACAAATTTTTTTCTAAGGCAAGATTTCAAAAGTGCAAGAAGATTTTAAAATATTTTCTAAGGAAAATTATTTTTCTTAGAAAATACGCCTAGAGCTTCAAGTTGATGAAAATTTTTCGAGGCAAGCAATTTTTCTCAGTGATGAAGTCAGAGATGATGATAACGCAAGGTGATTCATTTTTTTTAGAAGTTAGAGCAACGCAGAGTGATCACAGGCGAAGAACGAGTTTAAATGATGAAAATGATATTTTTCTAAGGTTCAAAATTCGAAGAATTAAATGAACCCGTTCGTTGGGTACCCATGAATTCGAGACATTCTGACGAAAATTTGCTTCTGGGTACTGAATGTTCGTGATGATGAATGGATTTCTAAATCTTTCAAGCTTCGCCGACACTTTTTCAGTAGGGAATTTGATCAGTGCTTAAGTTATGAATTTTCCTAAGGGAGAATTTTAAATTTTCTAAGGCAAATTTGAATAAAATGTGTTTTCAAGATGAATTTTCTTCGAACGATGAATCTAAAGGGAATTGCCTAGATGATTTTGATTAAATTCTTCGAAGATGAATTTTCCAGAGTTGATGATGAAGTTAAGAATTTGAATTCAAGTGACGGAGCTCCAGCTGGTGAGTAAAATATGATGAAGTTAAATTAAATTTTTCGAAGAAGAATTCAAAACGCCAGTCAAAGTCAAGTTTCTAGAAGAATAATATTCCCGACGACTGGAGACAAGTGTCAGAAAAACCAGAGAGGGAAAATTCGAATTCTTGAAGTGGAGTAGTGGAGTTTAATGGCACTGGCTAAAAATAACGTCTTCTAGAATTTGAATTTTAGCTATAAAATGAGAAGTTTATCACTCATTTTCACAACTGAGAAAGGCGAATTTGCTAAGTCTAAGTGAGCTTGAAGAAGTTCGAATTTTGCCAAGGAGTGCAAGTTGCTGAAGGGGCGCACTTGAGAGTTGATTGAAGTTGCTGAGAAAGGTACGCCATTGCTGAGTGGAGAAGTGTTTGCTGAAGATTGAGCTTGCTTGTAAAAGGTACGACTTAAGTGGCTGAAATCTGATTTGCTTGAATTGGAGTTGCTTAAAGAGGTGCGCCATTGCTGAGAGCTTGAGAAGTACGTCTTTGCTTAGTTGAAGTTGCTGGAGTAGATTTGAAAGGACGCCTTGTATTGGTTGAAACATTGAGAACTTTAAAAGTACGGACTTGCAAGATTGCTGATTACTGATACAAAGACATAGAAATTAAAATTGCTGATTGCTGGTTTGAAGTGCAAAGTTAAGAAGTTCAATTTGCTGATTGCTGGTTGTAGAGTGAAGTCATCAAGGTTCACTTAGAAATCTGTTCTAAGTTTTGGAATTCGAATTTATTCAAGAGAAGAAGCTGAGGTTTGCAAACACGAAAGATATTGCAGCTTCTAGAATTCAACTGCAGCCCCTATATCCTGCCTTATTTTATTAAATCTGATTGCTGATGAAATGTTTGTTATGTTGCAGATGGCTGAAGCGAGGACAACCGGAAAGGACAATGGTCCCTCAAGACAAGCTACGATCAAGAAGCTGAGCAAAACGTTCATGCCGGAGTCAAAGTTCATTTCAAAGTTGGGCAAGTTGACGGACACGAACCTGGGCTCTGTCAACTTGGAGACCCTCAAGAACAGGCTGTTTGGGATTGGAAGTCATCGGGCTTCGGTCACTTCGCACAACATCGTCCGAAGTGGACTATATGCAGCTGCTGGTTTTCCGCCAGCTATTCAGTGTTCGGAGTTGATTATGGAGTGCGCCAACTGTTATGAGAAAGAACACCGGTCGATCACGTCACCAGATGGCCAAGTGCTTGCCAGTCTCACTCCGGCAGCCATTGGTGAAGCTTTTGGGATCCCGGTGCATAGAAACATGATCTACAAGTCCAGGGAGCGAGCGGAGCGTATGTATGCTTCTGCTTTTGAGCGATGCATGGATACAATTAATACTCCTTTGGATATGAAACTTTCAGAGGCGTCTGCGTCTGAAGTTGCGAAGCCGAGATCATGCTTGAAGGACTTGGCGGGAGTATTGTGATCTTATCATGTTGTGGCGAGGGGTTGGTGGATACTTACAGTCCTACATTTTGGCCGTGGATGTTTTGGCCATAACTGGTGTTGGAAGAGCAAGGACCATGTCAATTGAAGGATGATTAGTGATAATATACATGAGCAGCTCCTGAATTTGCGGAGGACAAAGACATTTTACATGAGTTCCTATCTAATTTATATGTTGGCACGGATGACGAGGTACAGAGGGATTTCTTACAAGGAACCCATCGGTTGTGGCTCTCACCAATTCAAAATTCATGAGGCGTGTACACAGTTGCACCTTTCGAGCACAACCCATTACAAGCGTGTCAACGATTCATTCACCATGTACATCACGAGGCTGCTTCAGGAGAGGTTACAGTGCAGAATCTCTAGAAATGCCCAGGAGCTAATTGAAAGGTATGGGTGCTGGTTTATACAATTTCCAAGATTTTCATATATTAGGCTGCAAGGATTTTCTTCATACCCTTATAGGCTGCCTAAGTACCCAACAGATAAAATAATAATGCTAGAGATAGCTAGACAGTTGCTGGCTTTTGACAAAATCCAGAAGAAAAAGAAGAAAGGAGGGATAGAGTTTCCAGTTGTGATGGGCAACTCGGACGAGGTTTGTCCTTCGATACAGGCATGTAGAGAAGCTGAAAGTGAGCTTCAGTTCTATCATTTCTCATATCACACAAGTAGACAACACTATGACCCGCACCATAACATCAACTGGTTGTTGTCAGAGGAATTCAAACACAAGGCCACCATTGAGGATTATTGGGCTGATGCAATTGATGAGATTGAAGTGAGAAAGAGGATGTTCTCTAGGTTGCCGATTACTCTGATCAGGGAGTGTGAGGTCGTTCCGGTTCCGGACCAGGTTAATGAGGACATGGATGTTGTTCATCCAGACTATGCAGCCGTTCGGGACACTCCACTTCCGCCTGTAGATTGGTCAGAGCCCGAGGTTGCCGACCTTGATACTCTCTCTATCCCGGTTATGACATTCACCAGGGCCTGGGTCGATAGGCGAGTGAGCAGATTGAAAGGTAGGTCAATTGCTTTGACTTACAACTTGATGTTGATCCCACCCGAGGAGGGCGCCCCACGAGGGAAGGGAAAAGAAACGAATCACAAAGAGAGAAGGACCCGAGAGTCCGAGAGAAAAGAAAGAAATTAGTTCAGCGAGAACCCACTCACGAGGAGTTCACGGTCAGCGGTACCTTTGGAACCGCGTTCTCAAGCATGCCGGGGAGGTCTGTTTTGCTGTCGGAGGATTGCGATGGAGAATCCCGGGTACCCGAGATCTGAGGATGATATTCAGCCTCCGCGAGTCAGTGCTTGAGTGCCAATGTACTGTCGGAGATTGATCCCGGCCAGAGAGGATGATGAGGGGACTATGCGCCCGACCCTACGGTTTGTGAGGGAGATAAAGTGACCATGAATGATGGCGGCGATGATGATATAGTGTCGAGGTGGCTTTTCGGTATAGCGATGAGCCTCGCCAGAATGAGGAAGAAGTGGAACAGGTTAGAGAAGTCGAGGCACAGGAGCAGCGGCCCTTTGATATATTATATGAGGTGCCCGATTGGCTAAAGGATAGAATGAGAAGAAGCCCGAGTGAGGAGATTGATCCAGCGGTTGAGATGGAAGAGTTTTTGAACCGGATCAGTGCTCCTCCACCGAAGAAGAAGGCAAGAAAGTTTTCGAAGATCTCCACTGATGAGGATGGCTCTCGTACTCTTCACGTAGCAGTCCCACGAGTCGAGTGTGACCGGAATGAAGCAGCTCCTGAAAACTATGTGGTTACCACTCTTGACTTGGGACGCCCTACTGGTGCACAGATCGTTGAGGAGTGTGATAACTCCTTCCTTGCCCTTAAGGATAGATTGTTCAAGAAAGAAGGAAAATACAAGAAGTTGAAACGAGAACACAAGGCGTTAGTTGGATATGTTCAGCAGTTGTCTCGTTCTCGAGGGCAGGATGTACCAGTGATAGAGCCTCCAGCAGATATTCCTAGAGAGTCGATCAGCGGCTTGGTAGAATTGGGGAGGATGGCACAGGAGGCAGACAAATGGGTCACAGGGGTTCGTACGGAGACAGAGAAATTCATGGAGGACCTATCCTTTGCTTTTCAGCAGGCCTCTACTATTTTGGCACGGATGGATGTGGTGGATCATGCTTGGGGCAATGCCTCTATCTATCAGAGTAAGGTGATCAAAGTCTTGGCGTTAAAGGCATATGTACCATAGTTGCTGTCCGATGGAGGGAGGTGTCATTGAGCGAATGACCCGATATGATTTCACCGATTGGTATTCTTATTTATCCGCGAGTGGCTAGCCCGATGCAGCAATTGGATTCAGCCCGGGGATTCACAAGGCTAGCAAGCCCAATATTATAGATGGAGTTGAGAACACCTTGAGGGGCCAAATGTACAAGTATTTGAGAGTCGAGAAAGAGATAAGTTTGATAATAATTTGAGGGGTTTCTTTGGTTCCTTCTTGGCAGATGTTGAACCTTAAAATTACCAAGATGACTTTGAAAATCTTGCTACATTCTCCACTTTGATCCCGAGAACGTGGGACTCATTGGGCAGCGGAAAATCTTGTACGGGGCACGAGCACTCAGTTACAGTGTTAGAGTTTCAGTTAGATTGTGTTCCATCTATTTCAGTTGAGGAGGTTGAGGCCGTACTTAGCAGATTTGTTGAGTTGGCAGTCAGAGAGAAGGCTAATGGGAACACACTACTGGACGAGGATCTTCTAGACGACTGAGTATGGAGCATTTATTGCATTTGCTATTTTGGGAGTGAGTGGGAATCTTTGATTCATTTAATGTACCACTCCCTATTCTGGCAGTTTTTAGGGTTAGGGCTGAGGTGGCACGATTCTGGCCCCTCTATTGATTGTAACCCTAGCCGTCCTTTGGGACTTGGCTAGCTATAAAAGGGGGAGTCCCCTTCATTTGCATCAGATCAGATTAGAATTAGAGATCAGAGATAGATCAAAGCTAGAGATTGTTGAGTAGAGCTAGATAGTGTAGAGCATTTTGCATAATTTGGAAAAGAAAGAAAGTTTTCCCTTTGAAAACTTTTGAAGAGACTGTTGTGTAACACATTTTGTGATAATAGATCTTTTCATTGATGATGGAATTTGTCTTGTCATGAAATGCTAGCAAGGTTTCTTCTTCCTTTCGTATCCAAGTAGATTAAATTCATGCAAATAGCTTACTTTGGTGTGTGGCGTTTCATTGAGATAGCTTCATTTTATTCCATACCACTAGCG
Organism: Sequoia sempervirens; assembly: GCA_007258455.2. NCBI lineage: Eukaryota > Viridiplantae > Streptophyta > Pinopsida > Cupressales > Cupressaceae > Sequoia > Sequoia sempervirens. The sequence continues at coordinate 33,090 of VDFB02186178.1, forward strand.
GCTTGTTGATGATAAGTCTGCCTTGCGTGGTCAACTGGACATCATCTTGTGTTTAACTTCGGTTATGGCTTACATACTTATATGCGTTGTTCTGATGGTGTACGTATGTTAAACTATAACTTGAATATCTTTTGCTATCCCCTTTGAAGATTGCACCGATTTTGCTGAGGCTGTCCGACGGAGGCTAGGTGAAATCTGGTTGAAGTCTATTGAGACGAAGCCCCACATACCTTGCATTTAGAATAGAGCACCAATTTCTTAGGTCCTTTCCCTTTTACTTTCAGCATACTTCTTGTTAGTTTTAGAAAAGAATACACATTGCCAAATCATACACGTAAGAATCCCCTTCAAATTACATATCAACTGCTGACTGCGAGAAGTCTGAACAACTACGTAAGTCCCCTTGACATACCAGCAATATCAAATCAAATAGCCCGAGCCTATTAAACACTAAAAAGGAACTAGCAGGTTGAGCACAAACTTTACGGCAATCTTAGCGATGCGGAATACTTTGATCAGAATAAATCCCGGATTGAAGCGACTTTGTTAAATGTTAGTCGCGGTCTCCAAAACCACGTCAACACTACCTTGAGGGCGCATTTCAAAGGGGGTGGAGGATAAACTTCAGCACTTAGAAACTTTTTGACTTTCTTGATCAAGCAGGGCGCATTTGGCATGTGGAGCAGGATATTGCTCATACTTAGAAAATTTTCTATCACATGCTGGAGATGAGGGCGCATTTAGGGGTGTCTACAGGATGAGATCAACACTTAGAAAATTTCTTGATGCCTCTTGTAGCTGGGCGCATTTTGATGGGTGAGGAGGATAAAACCTCAACACTTAAACATTTTCTTGACTTCCAGCCAGCTAAGGATGAGGGCGCATTTTCAAGGTGGTGAAGGATGAACTTTAACACTAAGCAACTTTTTTTATCTGCTTCTGCTTGTTTATCCATGCCTTGCTATTTATAGTAAGTCCTCTGATTTCCATACCTCTGAAGCTCGGAATGATTTGAAATTTTAGGCGTAGGACCCTCATGACCTTGTCAGCCTGTTGACACTGCTATTCTGAGCTAGCCTGCTAAAAATAACATGTTTCTGAAGGTAGTTTGCTATTTATAGTAAATGCTTGCTTCTGATACTTCCACAACTCCGATTGACTTGAAATTCGAATGACGTGCTCCTCACCACGTGACTTGCCTGTTGACACTAGCGCCTGCTGTTGACTTTCTATTTTTAGCCAGTTTCTGAAATGACTTACTATAAATAGTAAGTGCTTCGTTTGCCCTCAAATTTTACTAGCGGATAGCTTGAAAGATACTGATCGCGGTGGTTTACACCGGTTTTCGAAAATTCTAACTTTTTACCCCTCTTTTTGGGTCTCGAAGCTGGAAACCCTAATTCATCTTGCATGCATATCAAATGACCTCTGTTTGTCTTTGTTTCTGTTGCATTGCGATCAGTTTGTGATTCTGAAGTGCTGGGAAGCGGCTGCCGGGATGCATATGCTAAAAATAGTAAGTTCTTGAATAAGTGATTATCTTGCTTTGCATGCCACATCACTGTGAAGCTCTCGAAAAACCCATAAGGAATATGCAGACATGCAAAGAAAATCCTGACATGCAAACCCTAAAAATAGCCTCTGAAGGCTGAACTCTGAAAGTCGTTATCTCACTTTGCATGTTATACCATCGCGAAGGTTTCAGAAAACCAAGAAGGAATCCTCAAACATGCGTTGAAAAACTCTGCATATAAGCCCTGAAATTTGCACCTGAGGCCGAACTGCTAAAAATAGTAAGTTGTCTGTTTCAGCTCAAATTTTGCCAGTGAGCAGCCTAATGTGTTCTGGATGTAGTGTGACTGTTGGAATTTCAAGAATGCCGAAGGAACACCTTGAATTACACACTAAAAATAGTAAGTTGTCGGAATATGATGAAACTTAGCTGGGAGCTTGCTGGAAGCACACTGACAACAATGTCAGTCTCAGTTTTCAATTTATTCACCTCGTTGAACCACAAATTGACCATGAAAGTACAAACCCTAATTCTATGGACTTGGCCAAAATTCACGTTTAAGCTCACAGACGGGCACATCCCTCGAAAGGTAGATATCAGAAAAGAGACAGACAGAGAGAGACAAAAACCAAAGCCAAAAAAGACCGGAACGAGCAGAAATTAGGGGTCCCCATTTTGAATGGGGCGATGTGTGAAAAGGTCACAACAGGCATGTTCACAGACTTAAGAGAAAATCAATTGCCCTTACATACAACCTCATGGGCGATCGAAGGACACCAATGTCAATGAAGAAGAGGAAACAAATCGACCAATCTACAGAACCACGAGAGAAGGAGCCAATTTAGCCTGAACCTCAGAGGACGGAGGAAGCATCGCCCACACAGTTGCTGGCTCACTCTTCTAGTGTCCAAGAGGTGTCAATATTTGCAGGTCAGAGGGTTAGAGTGGTTGAAGAACAAGAAATGGAAGAAGTTAACTAGCTGTTGTCTAGAGAGCCTGATAGTCAGAATGCCAATGCTCTTGAGAGTGCCGATCAGCCAGATGAAGGTGAAGAAACAGAAACGGACATTCGCTTTGATCGTGCAATTGAAGCAGCCTTTGAGGAGGAAGACATTGCGGAGCTTGAAGTTCGGGGTTTTGAGGAGGATAGCCAGCATATGGAAATAGATGAGCCTCAACAGAATGTTGCTGAGGAAGAAGTTCATGAAGTGGAAGCAACAAAGGAGCAACCGCTTATCGTATTTACTATATACCGCTCAGTAGGATGTTCCAAATTGGCTCACAAGCGCGATAAGGAGAGATCAAGAGGACGACACCAACCTAGCAGTAGAAATGGAAGAGCTCCTGAATAGAATAAGCGGGTCACCTAATAGGAAGAGAGCCAAGAAGTACTCTAGGATGGAAATGGATGAGGTCGGTTCTCGCACTCTCCACGTTGCGATTCCGAGAGAGGAATGTGACTTAGTTGATGTAATGCCTGAAAATTACATAGTCACTACAATTGAATTAGGGCGCCCTACTGGAGCACAAGTGGTCGAGGAGGCTGAAAACTCCTTCCAGGAGTTGAAAGATAGGCTGCTACGAAAGGAAGGAAAGTATAAGAAATTGAAAAGGGAGCATAGGGTGCTAGTTGGGTATGTGCGGCATCGAGCACGTCCGTGTGCTCAGGAAAACCCAACTGTGGAGCTTCCACCTGAGCTTCCATGGGAGTCAATCGGCAGGCTCGAAGAGATGAAGAAGGCCATTCAAGAGGGAGATAAGTGGATTGGCGGTGTCCGTGTTGAAGCTGAAAGATTCATTATAGATCTTGTCTCCTCTTTCCAGCATGCTTCCAGTATCCTCTCTTGTTTGGAGAACATCGAGCAAGCTTGGAACGATACCCACATATTTCAGGATAAGACTATTCCACGCCTGGTAGCTCTGATGCGCATACCTATGCAGACCTTGGTTGAAGAAGGGTTGATTCAGGCAGGAGATAGATATGATTTTCCAGGCTGGTATTTTGTTGCATTCACTAGCCGAGGCTTCTTTGACACAGCAAGGACAGAATCGGCCAAGATCAGGAAGACTATGGGAAATATTCATGAGGGCATCTTCAACACGCTGGAGGCATTATTCACCAAAAGACTAACTCCCGAAGAGGTGGAAGTAGATGGATTAAAAGGATGGTTGCAGCCATTCTTCTCGGAGATGAGGGTATTTGCTCATGTGGACTTTGAAAATATCTCCACGTTCTTCGCCATTATTCAGAGCACGGAGGAATCCATTGAGACTTGGAGAAAGTCTTGTATTCGGCAAGAGCAGACGATTGCTATCCTCAAGTATCAGCTCAATCTTACTCCTGCGATCTCTGAACAAGAAGTTGATGCAATGCTGGCCCGGTTTGTCGCTTATGCGGTCAGAGAGAAGAACAATGGGAATAGGGTCCTGGACGAGAATCTTTTGGAAGGATAGTGGGCATTAATTGCCCATAGTGGTCAAAGGAGGAATCTGCCATTTTTGTGCTCATTAATTGCACCACTCCACCTTCTGGCGGTTTTTAGGGCAGAATCTAGTCTAGTGCTGATGTGGCTCGATCTGAGCCGTCCATTGTAATTTGATCTAGACCATCAATTGGGATTGGCCAGCTATATAAAGGGGTCTCCTCTCATTTGTACATCATTAGACTAGAGAATAAACATTCTGATAGAGCATAGAGAGATAGTTTAGAGTTAGAATAGTTTCATTGCATAGCATAGTTTGAAGGAGAAGGAAAGTTTTCCCTTTGAGAATTTTGTAAGGAATTGTTACGAAGACTATCATAATAAAAAGAGTTTCATTGATGGTGAATTTGTCTTTTATTATTAGTAGTTAGTGAGATTTCTTCACCCTTCAACTTCAAGTAGGATTTAGGTTAAAGTGGTTTTCATTCTCATGCAAATAGTTAGTTGTGGTTTGATTTAAGTGGGCTTCATTTACTCCATACCACTAGCAAGCTTACTAATGGTAAGTTTTCCTTGCGTGGTCAACTGGAATACTTTTTAGACTTAACTTCGATTGAGATTCACGTGTACGTATGCATCGTTTTGATGGTATTTGCATTGTTGAGTCGTGATCTGAACACCTTCTGTTGCTCCTTTGAAGATTGCACCAACCTTGTTGAAGCTCTCCAACGTGAGGCAAGACAAAGTTCGGTTGAAATTCACTGAAGTCAAGTTCAACACCTCTTGCATTTAGACTAGGACATAAATTTTCTAATCCCTGCAGCCATTCAATTCAACACATTTCTGGTTAGTTTTAGGAAAGTATACCTCATTGCTAAATCATCCGCATTGTAGAAAATCCCCTTCCAATCATAAACCTGTTGTCAACTGCAAATATTCTGAACAATTGTGTAAGTCCCCTTGTGTAAACAGCAAATCACAACGAACTGACTGAGGGTATTCCATAGTATTTCGGAACCTTGGAGTTGAACATGTGATCTTTCTTTCAATCTTAGCGCATAGGATTCTTTGATCAAGAGAGAATGGAGTAGCCTTCAGATTACTTTGTTCTGCTGATTGGTGCGGTCATAAAAGTCACATCAACAATACTTATGATAGGAGACATGAAATACATTGTGCAATCTGGTGAGAGCCGGAGGTAGAGCAATTCTGTATGCTACTGGATTGATAACTTCCAGGACTTCAAAAGGTCCCACATATCTTGGGGCTAGTTTAGAGGCTTTTTCGAATTTGATAGAGCTTTTCTGAGGTTTAACTCGAAAGAGAACTTTCTCTCCCACCACAAATTGTTGAGGGGTTTGTTTTGCATCAGCGTAGCTCTTCTGCTAATCATTAGCTTCCTTCAATCTCTGTTTGATTATTTTAACCTGTTCTTCCATTTCCTAAAGCATTTTGGGTCCTAAATTGATCCTGTCCCCCATTCTGTTCCAACTGATAGGTGTTCTGCATTTCCTGCCATACAATGCTTCAAAGGGTGCCATTTTGATAGCTGATTGATATGAATAGCTTCCTTCAATCTCTGTTTGATTATTTTAACCTGTTCTTCCATTTCCTAAAGCATTTTGGGTCCTAAATTGATCCTGTCCCCCATTCTGTTCCAACTGATAGGTGTTCTGCATTTCCTGCCATACAATGCTTCAAAGGGTGCCATTTTGATAGCTGATTGATATGAATTGTTATAAGCGAATTCTACCAATGGTAAATATTCTTCCCATTTACATTGCTGGTCCATGCAGTACATTCTTAGTAGGTCTTCCAAATTCTGGTTTACTCTTTCCGTTTGTCCATCTGTTTCGAAATGATAAGTTGTATTGATATTTAGCTAAGTTCCCAAGACAAAAAATAGAGTTTGTCAAAACCTAGATGTCATCCTAGCATCTCTATCAGAAATAATCTTTTCCGGAACTCCATGAAGACGGAAATTTTCTTGCACAAACTTTCGAGCAATCACAAAAGCCCCATCTGTCAAATTTATGGTATGAAATGTGCCACTTTAGTGAGTCTATCCACTACTACCAATATAGCATTATGTCTGCTCCTCATCATCGGTAAACCCTGTACAAATTCCATACTGATGATTTGCCATTTCCAATCTGGCACATTGTGAGGTTGTAACAATCCTGCCAGGTGTTGGTGCTCCACCTTAACCTTCTGACATTCAAAATATCGTGCAACAAATCTGGCTGCATCCTTTTTCATTCCTTCCCAAAAATATAAAGGTTTAACATCGGCCAACATTTCAGTTACCCCTGGATGACTTGAGTATGGTGCTGTGTGTACCTCCTTCCATATCAGTTTCCTTAGTTTTGTTGAGTTTGGTATGTACATCCTGCCCTTATATCTCAAAAGTCCATTTGCTTCAATCTGGAAACCCTCTTATTTAGGCTCTTGAGAGTTTGCTTGAAGAGTTTCACGAACTTGCTAGTAGACTTTTTCATTCAATTTCTGTAATACTTGAGCTCTAAAATTTGTGTTGATTGACACCATGGAAGTTATATGTTTCCATCGGCTCAATGCATCGGCTACTCTGTTTTCCTTGCCCTTAATGTAATTGGCCTCAAAATCATAATCTGAAAATAACTCCATCCACCTCTTTTGGCAAGCATTTAAATTAGGCTGAGTGAATATATATTTTAAACCCTGATGGTCCGATTTGAGTTCAAAAGTCTTCCCTAACAAGTAATATTGCCACCTTTGCAGGGCATGCACAATAGTTGCCAACTCTAGATCATGAGGTGCATAATTTTGCTCATATTGCTTCAACTTCCGAAATACATAAGCCACTACCTTCCCATCTTGCATTGATACTCCGCCCAATCCTTCACCAGACGTGTCCTTTATGACTACAAAATGACCATTAGGGTCTAGTACTACCAAAATTGGTGTAGTCGTTAATTTCTCCTTCAATGTATTAAATGCTTCTTGACATTTCTCTGTCCATTCGAATCTTTCTCCTTTTCTTTGTAGAGAGGTAATGAGGTGGGCGATCCTAGAGAAATTCCTTACAAACCTGCAAGTAATATCCAGCCATTCCCATGAAACTTCTAACCTCATGCACATTTTTTGGTATTGGCCATTCTACTATAGCTTTTATCTTGCAGAATCCACTGCTATTCGTTTAGCTGTTATTATATGCTCCAAGTGCTGTACCTCTTTCTGAAAGAAAATGCATTTTGTTAATTTTCCATAAAGTTTATGTTCTCTCAATCGTTGAAGAACGACCCAAGATGCTGAAGATGCTCATCCTCTTTTTTGGAATAAATAAGAATGTCATTGAGGAAAACCAGCACAATTTTTTCCAAACAATCACGGAAAACATTGTTCATTAGATCAGATGTAACATCCTTACTTCGAGAATTTTGAAGAGTCCTTTATATCTAGGAGCTGGTTTGGAATACATTCCTTACTTTATGAAATTTTTCTTCTCTAGCCAAGAATTGTGTTAGGGTACGGTTGGCATTTACTTAGCTTGTCTATCTATTATTAGCTTCCACCAATCTTTCTTGATCGGTTTGATTTGTTTATCCATTTCTGACAACATTTTTGGACTAATGCTAATCTTGTCTTCTAGCTTACCCAGCTTATAGGAGTTCAACATCTTCTTTTGTCCAATGTTTCAAATGGAATCATCTTGATAGCAGAATTATAGAAGTTGTTATAGCAAACACCATAAAGGTGGATACTCTTTCTACATATAGCAATCAATTACTTTTAACATAGGTTTACCAAGAGAATTTCACCAATGGTTAACATCAACCTTCACTTTTCTAGCTGGAAAGGTTATTCATCAAGTGCCTATTTCATTTATCTCATGCATCATTAAAATAAGCTGATAAGTAAATACAAGAGAAAGGATCAGAATTCCATTTCTAGTTCAATTGTCCTCCAAGACTCGACATGCCATTGATAAGAGGGAATCCCTCTCAATTGCCATCTGAGCTCTGGTGTGTACCCCCACTTAACCAACTTTGTCGCACTACTAAGGATACCCTCCTACTAAGTACGACAACTTTGGCTAGCTAAGTGTCTGGAGTACGGTGAACTGACGAGTGCATGTAGTGGCAACAACACTCACTATGGCCATAGTTTTTATATATATACGTTCGCATTGAACGTAGTCATAGTTCACCACCCTGCTCGACTTGGAGAAACTATTCACCTGGGCTTACTGGACTACCTGTCCACCCACACACCATAACAAAAGGTTTCTTTCTTCTGTAAAGTTAAGAACATACCAAGTGCATTTTCCTACAATTTACTTCCTTACACAATCCATCAGAGGTCCATCTAGGGCATGATAGAGATAACGTTACATCAAACATTGTGAACAACCAAAATGTTCTTATATAGCCACCACAATAACTTAACTCAATATCAACAACCAAAATGTTCTTTTATAACCACCACAATAACTTAACTCAATATCAACATATATACAGTTTTTAATTTCAGCAATAAATCAAAAGATTGAGCTCATTTTCGACATTAAATCAAATTTTGACCAACTGGCCATAAAATAAACAATTCTCAAAATTCGGTGGCTAGACCATTTCAAAATAAAGAAATAAAACAATGGCATTCCTTGCTAGTATTAAAAGGAATTTTACCAAAATTCAAAGAAGTGTCTGTTGATGGTTACAGCGTTAGAATAATCTTCTAGCCCAGATCGCATGAAGAAGGCAATTAAATTGTAGCCTATCGCCTATTTAATTGATGATAGCGATTTTATGAAATGATGCGTCACTTGTTAAATGATGATTAATATTTAATTAATGTGAGGAGGCTTGATTTTTAATAAGGCCGACTTCTTGTTTTGGACGTGATCTTTGAAGAGTCATATACTTTCATTGGATGTGATTTATTGGAGAGACACATTCTTCTACATAGGCCGACTTGTCTTGAAGAGACACGACCTATCCACTCACTTGTATATATGATCGATGCCTGTCATTGTTTCTCATTCATTCTCATCGTTGTTCATCATAAGTAGTCTTTCATTGTGCGAATTCTGTAGAAGATCAAATTGAGTTTCTGTAGAAGGCTGAAGTTATCTGCAGATTGTATCACATTGTTACAG
>VDFB02186179.1:0-27459 GCA_007258455.2 Sequoia sempervirens
ATGGATGCGGTGGATCATGCTTGGGGCGATACCTCTATCTATCAGAGTAAGGTGATCCAGCGTCTTGAGGTACTGAGGCATGTGCCATTGCAGTTGCTGATTGATGGAGGTGTCATTCAGGCAAATGACCGATATGATTTCTCTCGGTGGTATTCTTCGGCTATCATAGGGCATGGCTTCTTCGATGCGGCACAGGCGGATTCAGCCAGGATACATAAGGCTATGGCCAACATCATAGATGGAGTTCAGAACACTTTCGAGGCCATATTTGCTAGGCTACCGGAACTCTAAGAGATAAGTTTCGATAATTTGAGGGGTTTGCTGGTTCCCTTCTTCGCAGATGTTAAGACCTTCGTACAAGATGACTTTGAAAATACTGCTACATTCTCCACTTTGATCCAGAACACGCAGGACTCATTGGCTGCTTGGAGAAAATCTTGTACGAGGCACGAGCACTCAGTTACAGTGTTAGAGTTTCAGTTAGATTGTGTTCCATCTATTTCAGTTGAGGAGGTTGAGGCCGTACTTAGCAGATTTGTTGAGTTGGCAGTCAGAGAGAAGGCTAATGGGAACACACTACTGGACGAGGATCTTCTAGAAGACTGAGCATTTATTACATTTGCTATTTTGGGAGTGAGTGGGAATCTTTGATTCATTTAATGTACCACTCCCTATTCTGGCAGTTTTTAGGGTTAGGGCTGAGGTGGCACGATTCTGGCCACTCTATTGATTGTAACCCTAGCCGTCCTTTGGGACTTGGCTAGCTATAAAAGGGGGAGTCCCCCTCATTTGTAATCAGATTAGAATTAGAGATTAGAAATCAGAATATTAGAAGATAGATCAGAGCTAGAGATTGTTGAGTAGAGCTAGATAGTGTAGAGCATTTTGCATAATTTGGAGAAGAGAGAAAGTTTTCCCTTTGAAAACTTTTGAAGAGACTGTTGTGTAACACATTTTGTGATAATAGATCTTTTCATTGATGATGGAATTTGTCTTGTCATGAAATGCTAGCAAGGTTTCTTCTTCCTTTCGTATCCAAGTAGATTAAATTCATGCAAGTAGCTTACTTTGGTGTGTGGTGTTTCATTGAGATAGCTTCATTTTATTCCATACCACTAGCGGCTTGTTGATGATAAGTCTGCCTTGCGTGGTCAACTGGACATCATCTTGTGTTTAACTTCGGTTATGGCTTACATACTTATATGCGTTGTTCTGATGGTGTACGTATGTTAAACTGTAACTTGAATACCTTTCGCTATCCCCTTTGAAGATTGCACCGATTTTGCTGAGGCTGTCCGACGGAGGCTAGGTGAAATCTGGTTGAAGTCTATTGAGACGAAGCCCCACATACCTTGCATTTAGAATAGAGCACCAATTTCTTAGGTCCTTTCCCTTTTACTTTCAGCATACTTCTTGTTAGTTTTAGAAAAGAATACACATTGCCAAATCATACACGTAAGAATCCCCTTCAAATTACATATCAACTGCTAACTGTGAGAAGTCTGAACAACTACGTAAGTCCCCTTGACATACCAGCAATATCACATCAAGCCAAACTGAGCCTATTCGCACTAAAGGAACCTTGGAGTTGAACGCACGAACTTTCTGGCAATCTTAGCGTGCGGAATACTTTGATCAAGAGAGAATAGAGCGTCCGTGGGCGACTTTGTTCGCGGTTGGTGCGCCTCAAAAACCACGTCAACAGAACTGGCGCTAGAAGGAGGGCTGAACGAGGAAAGAATACATTGTTCCGGTTGTCATTCATTTTATGCTTGCCTCTCCTCCTAGCACGTCAACAGAACTGGCGCTAGAAGGAGGGCTGAACGAGGAAAGAACACGTTGCTTCGGTTATCATTCATTTTATGCTTGCCTCTCCTCCTAGCACGTCAACAGAACTGGCGCTAGAAGGAGGGCCTTCAAGGATTCTTCGTAGTGAAGCAGTCATTTTCAAATAAGAAGGGATTTCATTGAAAAGAGATTCGTCGGAGAAAGAAATTATCATGAGTAAAGATGGTGCTACCGCATAGAGAAATATTCCCAGTGTTGCAGCCTAACTTGGGATTCAACGACGACCAAGAAGACATTCTTTCAGGGTTGAACAATCTTGCTTGGAAAACAAAGGAGAGCTACGCCCAGTACATGAGAACTTGCTTCGTGTTGGAGGAAGAAGAAGAAAAGGCCATTGAAATCCAAGTTGCAATTGAGAGAAATTTGCTCGATCAGAGACTACCACTCGCTCCTCTTCCTCGCCGACAGTGATCAACTACATCCTGGATCGCATTAGCTCATTCTCACCTGATAAGTTGAAAAGAATTTTGAGGTCCACGCCAAGCTCATCCAAGGATTTTGTGGAGTTAGAATTGCCTACGCGAGCAAGGAAGAAGAAAGAAGTCCGTCCAAGCGAAGAAGTCGAGTCAAGTGAAGAAGTGTTGTCAAACGAAGAAGCTCAGTCTAGTGAAGAAAGCGGAGAAGAGATTACAAGTTTATTCCGAACTCCACCAAGTGTTTCAAGGTTTGCTCAACCTAAAACCGTTCAAGTTACCACACCAGTGTTTGTTCAGCAACAACCACCAGTTCAGGTTACCACAACCCCAGTTATCGTATATCAGAGGAGGTATCCAAATCAAGCAATGGCTCAACCGGGAGTCCAACCCGCTCCTAACGGTGCTACTTGGCTAGTCACCAATCCATCTCCTCTTGAGTTTGCTGACTATCACGATATGCCAAAGAATCCGGAGCATTTCTGCACCAAGTACCAAGTCCATGATCCGAACCGTTCTGCAGAGGATCATATTAAGATGTTCGAAGATCATTTGCGAAATAGACAAATTGCCTACGCAGATGTGGCTTGCAGACTGTTCCCGTATTCCTTGGGAGAAGAAGCTCACTTTTGGTTTATACATTTGCCAGTTGGGTCCATCAGAACGTGGGAGCAGATGAAGGAGGCTTTCATTGGGAAGTTTGGTATTCCTATCACCCCAGTGGAGCTTTTCCGTCAATTCACGGAGGTGAGAAGACAAGACAAAGAGCCTATCCATGCCTTCAATAATAGATTCCAAAAGGCTCTTACGAGGTTGCGTACTCCGTACATGGTTCCCGATGCAAGGGAAAATTACTATGCAGCCTTAGACCCGTTGACTGCTATGTTCGTGAGGCAAGCTCATCCCATTCCAGCAGACATGAACCAAGCATATGCTAAGGCGGTTGAGGTAAGTCAGAATATGGGCCAAAACATAACTGGACCCTCTTTGTATACTGGCTTGGTCACCACAAATAATCAGATGCAGACTCTTGCTCCAGCATGGAATCAACAAGTTCCAGCGTTGAATCCAATTCCGCAACCGGCATATCATGTTACGCCACCATCGGATCAATTAATTCTCCATCCTGGGGTACCCTTATCCCAGACTCCAGCTACACAGCCTGTCTATCTCCAGAACAGTACAACAAGGACACAAGAGGAGAAAGACGAAATGAAAGAATTAGTAGAACAAATGAAAAGGCTGTCATCTGAGGTAACTCACCTCAGAAATCAAAATAATCAAATGCAATCAATGATAAAGAATTATCAGGCACATCCAGGTGCCAATCGAGGATATCACAATAATCCTCAACACCATCAAGATGCCCATCAAGGACATGGACATGACAACGGCCATGGGTATCGAAATAATAATCAAGGATATCAAAAGAGGTCCTGGAATACTGGACCTAACAATGGAGGAGTTCCGTCACCACTAGATAACCCGCCACCTCCAGAAAATCGTCCCACTGATAGAGTATTTTTAGCAGAAGCTGCTATGTCAGGATGGTGTCGGCTTCATAACACAAGTCAGCACTCAGAGTTGTAGTGCCATGAGTTTCAAGTAGCAGCCGATATCTTTAAAGGAGAAGTGAAAAGCACAGAAGGTACTGAAAATCCTCCGACTACTGGATATGAGATTGTACCAGTGCAAAGATATGACCAGGCACTAATCATAGAAAGTGTCAATCTTGTGTCCGAATACCAGAACTACGCGCCACCGGAAGCTAATTATAGATTTCCACCAGCTTCGGCTAACGGTCCCGTGGAGGCGCCAGATACTCAAGTTTATTCAGAGGCTCAAACATATTCAGAAGTTCAAGGTACTCATTCAGAGGAGCCATATGACCAGGGTAACTACATTTTCCCACCTCTCAATAACAGTGTTTTGGTAGAAGGGAGTAGAGAGGTGCAAGCATTCCAGACTTCCGGAGGAGCAGCACCTAAGGTGTACCAGAGGACTTATCACCAGAAAGAGCCTTTGACGTCCTCTATTCCCCCGAATAATTTTGCAACCCCGCCGAATCCAAACGCGAGTAACAATCCGAATTTGCCTCGGGATTCTCCGGAGTATAGACAGCAGAACGTGATGCAGAATAGAAATGGACAATGTAATGTCCCCTTCTCAGCAGTGATCATTTCTGTTGACCGTTGGCCTATTCCGGAGACCCGTAGGCTGTGCGGAGGGTGAAATTAGGGTTTCCTAGTTTTGAGGAGGTTGTTGCTTGGAGTTGGGGTTTCTGACTGCGGATTCTTTCTGGGTTTTCAGAGAGCTTCGCAGTGGTGTGTTCAGTTCGGCATTCCGGGCTACTTCGTGAATTTACTATTTTTAGTAAATTCTATTTCTGGCAGTGGACAGTTTGGGTTCAGTTCAGTTGGATCACCTCTTCTGTTGTTTCAGCTGGCACTTCAATTCTTGGCCTTGGGCGCATTTTTTAGTGGAGAGATAAGTATTTTATTATAATATTATTATTTTAATATTATACCCCTTGGTCTAGCAGTGCAACTTTAAGTTGTTTTTAAAAAGGGGACTTTTGAGGGTCAAGGCGTCATAAGGAGTTATATTATATTTTAAATGTCAAATTTGAGATTATTAAATGGGACGCCCTTTTGTGAGATGAAGTTTATTTTAAAAAATGAAATATTTTATGGAGGAAAAGGGACGCCTTCTTTTGGTGGGAAATGAGTAATTTGAAAATTAGGGTTTTTGGGCGCCCTCTGGAAGTTTCTAGATGTTTCTCTCATTTCTATTTAAGCAGGCTTCAGCTCTTCATTTGGCATCTTCTGTCTACTACACCGTTATGCTGCTGGATTGTATTCAGGCACTCGCTTCGAGGAAAGCACACCTCCTAGCATTGGCTCATCTTCTTGCTTGAAAGATAGCAACTAGTTGAGAGGTTAGCTTGTATTAGGTTTGAATTGCATTTCTAGTTGAGTAATTGCATTGTTGGAGTTCTAGTTTACATTTTCTGTCATATTTTGATGTTGCTGAATGTCATTGAGGAATGTAAGAATCGCTCGTAGCTCATGAAATAAAAATGTTATCATTCTGGGTGTTGGATCTTTCAATCTGTTTATGAAGGGCGACCATGCTTGCCAATTTCCAGATTTTATTTATGTCTCTTTGATTTTATAAAGGAAATTCGCCCTTGCAGCTGGGCCGTACCATCTTGAGGTACATTGGAGTTTGTGCAAAAATAAATAAGGCTTGTTTTGAGTGGTTTAGGGATTGTATCTTGGGCGCCTGCATCAGTATAGCAATCTGCATTTGATCTTTCGTCAATAGGATGTGTTTAGAGTGAGTTATATGCATTTTGATGAGTTTTCATGCTGCTGTTCTGTATCATTTCTGTCAAAAACAGTCACATCAGATTTGAGAAAGTTCATTAGTGTGTGAGGAGTTGATATTCAGTGAGCTTGGGAGTGTGAAAGGGAGTTCTTAATTTGATATAGCTTCGAAAGGATTCTAATCTTAAGATTTTGACAAACTCTCTAATTTATTGTAAGCTGAACAGTAGTACTGTCAGCAATTCTCTCCTCTCATTTGATATTTACTTGTACTGCCCACTGAATAAGTGGAAGAGGCTGGCTTGCCGCCTTTTACTTTCTTGCATTGTAATTTCCTAAGTCTCCGCCATATGGTCGCCTCCTATCCTTCACGGATCGAGTAGCACATACTTGGTGTTGAGCTATTTTCAGTATTGCAATAGATAGGGATCCTCTGACCGAATGCTCGTCGTTCGCCGGCGCATCTCTGGTTAGAGTTCTTGTTCAGTATTTACTTTGAGATCCTCTGACCAATGCTCACACCTTGCCCGCATCGGGATCCTGGTGTACATTCTGGTTAGAGTTACTTTCTGCATCGTTTTGGTTTACGCTAACCTTAACGGGTGCATGTTGCATTGTAATCTTTTATGAAAAAACAAAAAAAAATTGGTCCGGTTCATTACAGACAACAAACTGCCCAGCAACAGCCTGTCCACGTAATGCAGCGTCCTCAAAAGGACAATCTTCCAAGAGATGATATGAAAAGATTAAGTTCTTACGTGCTAGAGGAAGTGAAGAAGATAAAGGTTAGTCTTCCCTTGTATGAGTTGATGAAAATCTCTGAGGTTAGAGATACAATTTTGGGAAGTCTATATGAGACACCAGTTGCAAAGAGTACACCTCAAGAAGCACCCAGTTCATCAAGGAATCCTCCAGTAAATGTACAATCCCGTCCTGTGCAGAATGCAAACATGGTGGAGGAAGTGCCTTACGCGCCGTTCAACGCTTGGGAAGCTCCACAGCAGTCGCAAGGTTTTGTGGGCGTAGTACAAGGATCTTCAAGTGAACCTGAGAAGCCAAGGACCGAGGATAAGAGAAGAGTTAAATTCAGTTTGCCCGCAGAACAAAGGCAAGAGCAGACCCAGAAGGTCACCCGTGATAATCAAGTTTCACCATGGGATGAAAAGAATGAAAGAAAGAGCATTGTACCCGAGGAAAAGAAGAAACCAGTTGTGTTCTATCAGGGGAAAGATGAACCAGCCCCATTTTTGGTATCGGTCAGAATCTTTGGGAAGTTATTACACAATTGTCTGATTGATTCCGGTGCTTCTAGCAACGTCATGCCATTGAAGGTGTGTCAAAGGTTGGGTATAGTCCCGTTGCATACTACAAAGAAGGTGACCCAACTTGATAAGACCGAAGTACCAGTGGTTGGGGAGTTAAATAATATTCATATGCAGTTGTCAGCTGATCCCCGAATCCAGAGCTATATAGACATATCAGTGGTTGACATACCGGATGGGTACGGCATGTTACTGAGCCGAGACTGGGCAAGAAAGCTAAATGGGTACATTGCAACGGACTTCTCCCACATGTGGCTTCCATGGAAGGGAGTCCCAAATCAAATCAAGGTTGATAGTACACCGAGATTGAAGCTGATGATCACGGAATATGGAGAAGATAATGAGATCATGTTCGTACAAACTGATTTAGGCTCGTATAGGCCTGTTAAGCAAGAAGTATTAATGCTACAAAGTTCAAGTGAGGGAAGATGTTTAGAAGACACCATCAGCTCCACCGAAGTGTTGATTGAAATTGACTCAAGTGATAGTGAAGGTGGAGGAACCTTTGAGAATTTCAGGGACTTTGTCCTGAACAGTGTAAGACAAGAAACCGAGTTAGGGAAAGATGCTTCAATTAAAAATTTGCTGCTCCCCAACTGGTGCCGAATACACGAAGCATTTCATTCAGAAATCACTTGTGCCCTGTGCAAGGTGGCACTAGAACAAGTTGCAAGGCTTGTTCCCCATACCCCATTACAAGAAGAACATCAAGAAGAAAACGAGATTTTAACAGAACATCAGGAGACGAATGAAGAAAAGGAGATTCTAATAGAACATCAAAAGATGAATGAAGAGAATAGTGTTTCAAGAAATGATACGACTCAGTCAAAAGATAAAGAAAAGACTCCAGAGGTCTGCAATCAAGAAGAAACGTGTGTTCAGTCTCCCAATACCCCTACAGAGAATCAAGTGTGGACTTTAAGGTTTGATGGATCAAAGTCAAAGAAAGGAAACGGAGCAGGATTTGAATTGGTTAGCCCAACAGGAGAAGCTTATTTGGGTTCCTATAGGCTCCAGTTTTCATGCACCAACAACGTTGCTGAATATGAGTCCTTGATCCACGGATTACTCCTTGCAATTCAGAAAGGAGCTAAGATTGTACATGCTATTGGAGATTCTGACATTGTGGTCCGACAAGTAAGGAAGCAGTTCGCCTGCCATGACAAGAGATTGAACCGTTATCGGAACAGAGTTTGGGACCTAATAGAGAGTTTTGATGCATTCAACATAAAGCAAGTCTACCGATCTAAAAATACCGTTGCAAACTCTTTGGCACAAGCTGCCAGTTCTTTGGAACCATTGGCAATGGAAGGGTTAAAAAAGTTCACGGTGGAGTTGGTTTCGACCCCGGCAATCCCTGATAACATAAAGAATTTTCAAGTGTTCGAAGACGACAAGCAGATTCTGGATTTTCTCACAAACTCAGGAGTGTTTGAAGCACAAATCATAGATGAGGAAGATACTGAAGAGGCTGAATATGATACAGAAGGGATATTGAATTTGAAGACTAATGTAATCCCAAAAGGAATGGTCGAGTTAGAAAGGCTATTTGATACTGACAGATTAAGCAGAAATCAAAGCACGCAAGGCAATGATTGTGAACCTATCAATCTAGGAACAAGTGAACAGGTGAAGAATGTGTTCATTGGAAAGGTTTGCACACCTGAAGAGAAGGAAGGCATCTTAAAAGTCATGAAAGAGTTTCCAGAGGTGATAGCCTGGGGATATGAGGACCTCAAAACATATGATACATCACTGATTACACATACAATACCACTAAAGCCAGGCAGCAAGCCATTTAGGCAGAGGCAAAGGCCAGTGAATCCATTACTAGAGCCGTTGATTTATCAGGAAGTCAAGAAACTTCTTTCCGCCAGGATTATTTTTCCAGTGAGGCACTCCACGTGGGTCGCCAATCTCGTGCCTGTCAGAAAGAAGAATGGAGAGATAAGATTATGCGTAGATTTCCGCAATTTGAATAGGGCCTCTGAGAAAGACAACTATCCCTTGCCTTCATTAGATGAAGTGTTGCAAATAGTGAATGGTTCACAAATGATGTCCTTCTTGGACGGATACTCGGGCTACAATCAAGTGATGGTTGAACATGAAGACCGATTGAAGACTGCGTTCACCACGAAATGGGGAACGTTTGCCTACAGAAGAATGCCTTTTGGCTTGATCAATGCAGGAGCCACTTTCCAGAGAGCAATGGACATCGCTTTTCGAGACCTTGTCGGAAAGTGCATTATAATTTATATGGATGACCTAACGGTGTTCTCGAAGAAAAGAGGGGATCACGTTGAGGATTTGAGGAAAATATTTCAGAGATGCAGAAGATTTGGTGTCTCCCTAAATGCCAAGAAATGTATATTTGGTGTCACCGAAGGTAAACTATTGGGTCACGTTATTTCAGAGAAGGGTATATCAATTGACCCTGAACGTATTGGAGCCATCTCAAGGATTGGTCTGCCAGGGACTCAGAAAGAATTGAGGTCATTCTTCGGAAAGATCAATTTTGTCAGAAAATTTATAACTGGATTTGCCAAGATAGTAAGGCCACTGAATGCAATGTTGAAGAAAGATGCAAAGGTTGAGTGGACCCCACAAACAAAGAAGGCTTTTGATGAGATCAAGCAAGCTATAGTGGACGCTCCAGTGCTGGTCAGTCCAGACTACACGAAGCCGTTCTATTTGTATTCATTTGCCTCAGAACACACCTGTGCAGCAGTACTAACCCAAAGAACTGAAGAAAAAGATGAGCATCCAATTGCTTTTATGAGCTCACCGTTGAAAGAAGCAGAGCTGAGGTATCCAAGCATTGAGAAGCAAGCGTATGCTTTGGTGAAGGCCGTCAAGAAATTTAGACATTACATCTTGAGGAGCAAGATCCACGTGATTGTTCCAGACGCCACGGTGAAGATTTTGTTAATGCAGAATGAGTTAGGTGAAAGAAGAGGAAAGTGGGTCGCCACTTTGCAAGAGTATGATATTGAGATACAGCCTATGAAGTTAGTCAGAGGACAAGCTTTGGCCCAGACGATTGCAATGGTTGGTCCGGAATTAGTTCAACAGGCTTATGTGTTAGAGGAGGTGTCTCCCGGAGAATGGTACGATGACACAGTCTACTACTTGCTGAATCACAGATGCCCCCGCCATTTGAATCCAGTCCAGCGAAGAGCATTGAGAATGAGGAGCCAAAGATTTATGCTTCAGGGATCAGTTCTCTATAGGAGGAACTATGAAGGTATATATTTGAGATGTGTAGGAAAACAAGAAGCAAGGCAGTTGATGGAACACTTCCATGAGAAGTTTGGAACTGGACACGGAGGAAGCTTAGCTACAGCTCATCAAATCCTGAGGGCTGGTTATTATTGGCCCACGCTTTTTAAAGACACATATGAGCATGTGAAGGCTTGCCACATATGCCAGACAGCGGCTAATAGAGGAAGGCATCCCGCTATGCCTTTGCAGCCAGTGATTGAAGTGAGACCATTCGCAAAATGGGGTTTGGATTTTATTGGTATGATCAATCCGCCGTCATCAGGACAGCACAGATATATCTTGACAGCAACGGACTACTGCACTAAATGGACAGAGGCTCAGGCCTTGAAGCAGTGCACATCAGAGGTGGTTATCAGATTCCTTGAAGAGAATATTGTGACAAGATTTGGATGTCCTCATGTCCTGGTCAGCGACAACGGTTCAACTTTTTCATCGCTGAAATTTTCCAATTGGGCTTTTGAGTATGGAATTACATTGAGGTTTTCCTCCAATTACTATCCGCAAGGGAATGGACTCGCAGAGTCCACAAACAAGAATTTATTGAATGCCATTAAGAAGTTACTGGATAAAAATCCGAAAGATTGGCACACACAGTTGAGGTTTGCTCTATGGGCAGACAGGATAAGAACAAAGAGTTCCTTGGGAACGTCTCCATATCACTTGGTTTACGGACAGGATCCAGTGTTTCCAGTACAGTTAAGGATCCCAACTCTCCAATTCATTCAAGAATACCTCGAGGGAGAGGATCAAGTTCAGACAAGATTGTCCCAGTTAATGCATCTAGAAGAGAAAAGAGATGAAGCTCTTGAGAATCTAACGAAACACCAAGCTATAGTAAAGAGATGGTTTGATAAACAGGCAAAGATCAAGTCGTTCAGGATTTCTGACTTGGTTTTATATTGGGACAAGGCCCACGAGAAGAAGGGCGATCATGATAAGTTTGACAAGTTGTGGTTGGGCCCGTATCAGATTTCTGAAATCCTTGGGGATAATGCATTTAGATTGCGTACTTTGACAGGGGAGGATGTCCCGTTGCCCGTCAACGGACAGTTCCTCAAGCATTATTTCCAGTCCTAGGTTCTCTCTGAGAGCCTCCTTTGTAACATAGTTAGATTAGGGTTTGCTTTCCCGTTTGTTTGCTTTCCGTTTGCTTTTTCTGTTTTTCTTCCGTTTTGGTTTTGGTTTGTTGCCCTTTGGGTTTTTGGTTTGGCGTTTCCGTCCCTTGAGTTGTCCGCTCAGGTGGTTTTGGTTTGGAATGGGCAAGGATTTAGGGTTTTCCCGTTGTGATGGGGTGATGATGTTTTAACTTTTCACAACGTGGTTTCTTTCACTGGAATTTGCATAAATTTTTGAAAAGGACTAAGATTGTTTTCCTCTTGTTATCATCCAGTTAGAGATTGAACTCGTCTCGGGAGGTTAATCCGTTATTGTGTCTCAACACACGAATCTAAAGACCTTAAAAATCTTACCTATCTCCACTCCGAGTCGTTTTGGTTTCTTGGGAAAGGTTTTGGCAGGTGAAAATCTTACATCTTGCTTCAGCGCCACTGCAATTCTCAAACCCATTGGAGGCTTCATTGCCTGCCAGCCAATTGAGGAATTGACGGAGAAATCAAGTGAGGGAAAAAAAGAATATGCTTAAAAGAAATATCAAAAAAAAAAAAGGAAAATGAAAATGAAAGAAATATCATAAAATGTTGGTTTTGGGAACATACGAGTAACTCCACCGGAGGCTATGGGCCCGGCCGGCAGTGGAGCAATGTCGAGAAGTGGATAACCTCGTCGGGGCTATGGGCCTTGGCTGAGCAATGTCAGGATGCTTTTGAAGTTAAAGATATTTATATAACTGCTACTTCGGAAGTCGACATGATTTAGAGATGGAACGAATGCACACACTCACAAGGTTTTAGATGAAAGTGTTTTGATCCAATATCGGATTCTTCTCCCCTTTTGAGTAAGTGACCTTTTCCGTATGATGGTTTGAGGAAGACTAATCTGAGTTCAATTCTTAAAGTGTTTTTCAACACTTTCCCGTGGAGTCGCCAGATGTTGTGACCTTTTCACACATCGCCCCATTCAGATGGGGACCCCCTTATTTTTGCTCCGTTCCGGTCTTTTGGCTTGGGTTTTTTCTCGCTCTCTCGCTCTGTCTCTTTTCTGGTGTCTGTCTTTCTGGGGGTTGTGTCGTCATTGAGCTTAAACGTGAAGATATTGGCCAATTCCAAAATTAGGGTTTCATCATTTTTGGTCAAGTCAAGGTCAAGTAGGGCCAGTAAATTGAAAATTGAACTTAGCAATGTTGTCAGTAGACATCCAAGAAGCCTACCAAATTTCCATACTCGAGATTCGAGATATTTCTACTATTTTAGTAAACCGCACTCGGGGCAATTTGCCGGAGATTTTCGAGATCTGGACACCATACAAATGTCTGCAGTACATCGGGACCGCTACAAATTTGAGCAAATTGACAACTCACTATTTTTAGCACCGGCCTGTGGCAAAATTCTGTATCCGCCAGATGCAGAGATTTTCGCATGTCCGATATTCCTTCGGTTTTGAGACCTTCATGACGATATATAACATGCGTCGAGATGACCACTCTCGTGATTCTTCCTCGAGGCTATTTTAGGGTTTGGTATGTCGAAGCTTTGCAGAATACGTCGTGATTCTCGATATTTTCGAGAGCTTCATGGTGTACATGCAAACAAGGATTCTCACTCGAAGTGCACCTGGTTATTTTGCTGTGTATGCCCTACAGCCTCGGCTTCCCAAAGAATTCAAAATCACGAGCTGATCACAATGTTGCAGAAACAAAAGCAAACGGAGATCTTTTGATACGCATGCAATGCAAATTAGGGTTTCCAGCTTCGGAGTCTAAAAATAGGCATCAAAAGTCAAAATCTTCAAAAACCGATGTAAACCATCGCGATCAGCGTTCTTCAGGCTGTCTGCTGGTGAAATTTCAGGTCAAACGGAACACTTACTATTTATAGTAAGTCGAATTGGAAACGTGCTAAAAATAGTAAATCAGCTGCATGCATCAGTGTCAGCCAGCAAGTCACGCGGTGAGGAGTTTCATCAAAATTTCATCACGACGGAGCTTGGGAGCTTATCGTAATCCGTTTAATATTTATACCACCTTCTAAACAACAAAGCATAAATAGTGTGGTGACTAAGAATGGCGTACATTCTATTGTGTTGATAAAGTCGAAGAAATGGGTTTAAAAATTCGCAGCCATTCTCGAGCCAGAAGTCAATACGAGAACTTACTATAAATAGCGTGGCACTCTAAGTCGGGCGAGGGGATGGTAAATTCGCCTAAGTCCGGAGTCTCGGCCCGCTATGCATAGGAAAAATGCTCATTGGATGAAGAGGCGAAAATTTTTCAAGATGCAAGCTCATCCTTCACACAGGGCAAAATGCGCCCAAGGTAGAAAAGGTCAAAAGAAAGTCAACAAGATTTCATCCTGTTCAGGGGTCCAAATGCGCCCAAGGTGAAAGAGGGAAAAGTTGAGGAAAAATTCTAAGTATGAGAAATCCGCCTCAGGGGTCAAAATGCGCCCATCCTTCTCTCTCATCAAAATGCGCCCAGTTCACAAGGTGGTCAAAGCAAGGTCAAACATGATAATCCGACACCCTCAAGGAAATGCGCCCAAGGTTGATTTTCATCCTTCACACAAGAGGAAATGCGCCCATCCTTCTCTCTCATCAAAATGCGCCCAACCTACAAGGAGTCAAAGCATAGTCAACGTTTTCTGTCCTCCTTCATGGCTAAAATGCGCCCAAGTTCATGCATGTCAAGACAAAAACACGGAAGTTGAAGGGTCACAAGGCGTGGAAGCTAGTTTCATCCTTCTCTCTCATTGAAATGCGCCCATCCTTCTCTCTCATGGAAATGCGCCCAAGTTTGAAGTGTAAGTGGTAAATGCGAATGGTGAACAGGGTGAAAATGTTACCTAGGCGTGGTAAACTCAAGGTAAAAGGTAGACGTTGTCCTCCTCTACACTAAGAATGCGCCAAGGGTGGTAAAGGCAAGGTGTTGGGCGTGATTTTTTTAAATTTTCCCAAGTGTGCTAGGCGCCTAGAGTAAGAGAGTTATAAGGTGTTAGGAATATTTCCTAAGGCGTTAAGAATAAAATTGTTAAGTGTGATGTGCGCCAAGAGTAAGGGTGATATGCTAGGCGTGGAAAATATTTCAAGATGTTGAGAGTTAAAATGAAATATACGCCTAGGGTGATGGAGAGATGTGTGATGGAAAATAGTTATAAGGTGTTAAAATTTTTTTTTGAAGGCGTTAAGGATGAAATGGCAAGTGCTAGGCGCCTTGGGTAGAAATGAAATATTTTCTAAGTGTTTAAAATTTGCCTAGGCGTTGGGCTTTTAATGAATATTTTTCAAGTGTGAAGTGATACGGGATGAAGATGAAATGAAGTAAGGCGTGCCGGAACAAATAAAATTTTCTAAATGAAAATCCCTCTCCACTGGCGATCAACAATTTTTTCTAAGGCAAGATTTCAAAAGTGCAAGAAGATTTTAAAATATTTTCTAAGGCAAATTTATTTTTCTTAGAAAATGTGCCTAGAGCTCCAAGTTGATGAAAATTTTTCGAGGCAAGCAATTTTTCTCAGTGATGAAGTCAGAGATGATGATAACGCAAGGTGATTCATTTTTTTTAGAATTCAGAGCAACGCAGAGTGATCACAGGCGAAGAACGAGTTTAAATGATGAAAATAATATATTTTTCCAAGGTTCAAAATTGAAAAATTAAATGAACCCGTTCGTTGGGTACCCATGAATTCGAGGTGTTCTGAAGAAAATTTTCTTCTGGGTACTGAATATTTGCAATGATAAATGGATTTCTAAATCTTTCAAGCTTCGCCGACACTTTTTCAGTGAGGAATTTAATCAGTGCTTGAATTATGAATTTTCCTAAGGGAGAATTTTAAATTTTCTAAGGCAAATATAAATAAAATGTGTTTTCAAAGTGAATTTTCTTCAAACGATGAATCCGAAGGGAGTTGCCTAGATGATTTTGATTAAATTCTTCGAAGATGAATTTTCCAGAGTTGATGATGAAGTTAAGAATTTGAATTCGAGTGACGGAGCTCCAGCTGGTGAGTAAAATATGATGAAGTTAAATTAAATTTTTCGAAGAGGAATTCAAAACGCCAGTCAAAGTCAAGTTTCTAGAAGAATAATATTCCCGACGACTGGAGACAAGTGTCAGAAGAATCAGAGAGGGAAAATTCGAATTCTTGAAGTGGAGTAGTGGAGTTTAATGGCACTGGCTAAAAATAACGTCTTCTAGAATTTGAATTTTAGCTATAAAATGAGAGGTTTTTCACTCATTTTCACAACTGGAAAAGGCGAATTTGCTAAGGCAAAGTGAGCTTGGAGAAGTTTGAATTTTGCTGGGGTGGAGTTTGCTGAGAAGAAGACGCCTTAAGTGCTGAAGAGAAGGTACGCCATTGTCAAGTGGAGAAGTGTTTGCTGCAATTTGAAGTTGCTTGAAAAGGTACGGCTTTGAGCCTGAAATTTGATTTGCTTGAATTATAGTAAGAGGTGCGCCATTGCTTGAGAAGTACGGCCTTGTTAAGCTGAGGTCTGAAATCTGATTTGTTTAGTTGAGAAAAGCACGAACTTGCTAGTGTAAGATTGCTGTTTGAAGTACGAAGTGGTTGAGGTTCAATTTGCTGATTGCTGGTTGAAGTAAAATCATCGGAGTTCACTTAGAAATCTGTTCTAAGTGTCGGAATTTGAACTTATTCAAGAGAAGAAGCTGAGGTTTGCAAACGTGAAAGATATTGCAGCCTCTGGAATTCAACTGCAGCCCCTATATCATGTCTTATTTTATTAAATCTGATTGCTGATGAAATGTTTGTTATGTTGCAGATGGCTGAAGCGAGGACAACCGGAAAGGACAATGGTGCCTCCCGACAGGCTACGATCAAGAAGCTGAGCAAGACATTCATGCCGGAGACGAAGTTTATTTCAAAGTTGGGCAAGTTGACGGACACGAACCTGGGCTCGGTCAACCTGGAAACATTCAAGAATAGGCTGTTTGGGATTGGAAGTCATCGGGCTTCGGTCACTTCGCACAACATCGTCCGCAGTGGATTATATGCAGTTGCTGGTTTCCCGCCAGCTATTCAGTGTTCGGAGTTGATTATGGAGTGCGCCAATTGCTACGAGAAAGAACACCGGTCGATCACGTCACCAGATGGCCAAGTACTTGCCAATCTCACTCCGGCAACCATTGGTGAAGCTTTTGGGATCCCGGTGCATAGAAACATGATCTACAAGTCCAGGGAGCGAGCGGAGCGTATGTATGCTTCTGCTTTTGAACGATGCATGGACACAATTAACACTCACTGGATGAGCACTCCGAGGCCGTCTCGTACGAAGTTGCCGAAGCAGATCATAGCAGAGGACTTGAAGCAGGAGTATTGTGATCTCATCATGTTGCTGAGCAGGGTTGGTGGTTGCCCACAGTCCTACATTTTTGAGCCGTGGATGTTTTATTACATCAACCTGGTGTTGGAGGGCAAGGATTATGTCAATTGGGCTGAGATGATCAGCGATAACATACATGAGCAGCTCCTGAGTTTGCGGAGGACAAAGACATTTTACATGAGTTCCTATCTAATTTATATGTTGGCACGGATGACGAGGTACAGAGGGATTTCTTACAAGGAACCCATCGGTTGTGGCTCTCACCAATTCAAAATTCATGAGGCGTGTACGCAGTTGCACCTTTCGAGCACAACCCATTACAAGCGTGTCAACGATTCATTCACTCATGTGTCACGAGGGCCGCTTGCAGAGGTTACAAAGCAAGGTGACCCTCTAGAAATGCCCGTGGAGCTACACTTTGAAAGGTATGGTGCCATTTTATACACTCTAAGTAAGATTTTCATATTAGGCTGCAAGGATTTTCTTCATACCCTTATAGGCTGCCTGGCACCTAAATGTGATAAAATAATAATGCTAGAGATAGCTAGACAGTTGCTAGCCTTTGACAAAATCCAGAAGAAAAAGAAGAAAGGAGGGATAGAGTTTCCAGTTGTGATGGGCAACTCTGACGAGGTTTGTCCTTCGATACAGGCATGTAGAGAAGCTGAAAGTGAGCTTCAATTCTATCATTTTTCATATCACACAAGTAGACAACACTATGACCCGCACCATAACATCAACTGGGTGTTGTCAGAGGAATTCAAACACAAGGCCACCATTGAGGATTATTGGGCTGATGCAATTGATGAGATTGAAGTGAGAAAGAGGATGTTCTCTAGATTGCCGATTACTCTGATCAGGGAGTGTGAGGTAGTTCCGGTTCCGGACCAGGTTAATGAGGACATGGATGTTGTTCATCCAGACTATGCAGCCGTTCGGGACACTCCACTTCCGCCTATTGATTGGTCAGAGCCCGAGGTTGCCGACCTTGATACTCTCTCTATCCCGGTTATGACATGCACCAGGGCATGGGTCGATAGGCGAGTGAGCAGATTGAAAGGTAGGTCAATTGCCTTGACTTACAACTTGATGGGAGATCACAGGACGCCCACCACAGGAAGGAAGAAGTAGATCACAAGAGGACCAGAGTCCAGAAAGAAAGAATTAGTTCAGCCAGAGCCTCCACGAGTCACAGTGGCAGTACCTTTGGAGACACGTTCTCCAAGCATACAGGAGGTGTCTTTATTTGTTGATCAGAGGATTGCAGTGAATCAGGTACCGGAGATACAGGATGATATTCAGCCTCCACGGAGGGAGTCGATTGGCCAGAGTGCCAATGTACCTGTCAGGCTTGATCAGCAGGATGATGAGGGGACTATTACTGACCCTCAATTTCAGCAGGAGATAGAGGCGCCATGAATTACGGCATCATGAGTGATGATATAGGTCGTGACACTCTGCCTAATTTGAGGACGAATATGAGCCCTCGCCGTATCGAGGAAGAAGTGGAACAGGTTAGAGAAGTCGAGGCACAGGAGCAGCGGCCTTTCGATATACTATACGAGGTGCCTGATTGGCTTAGAGACAGAATGCGAAGAAGCCCGAGCGAGGAAATTGATCCAGCGGTTGAGATGGAAGAGTTTTTGAACCGGATCAGTGCTCCTCCGCCGAAGAAGAAGGCAAGAAAATTTTCGAAGATCTCCACAGATGAGGATGGCTCTCGTACTCTTCACGTTGCTGTCCCACGAGTCGAGTGTGACCGGAATGAAGCAGCTCCGGAAAACTATGTGGTCACCACTCTTGACTTGGGACGCCCTACTGGTGCACAGATTGTTGAGGAGTGTGATAACTCCTTCCTTGCCCTTAAGGATAGATTATTCAAGAAAGAAGGAAAGTACAAGAAGTTGAAACGAGAACACAAGGCGTTAGTTGGATATGTTCAGATTGTCTCGTTCTCGAGGGGATGTACCGGTGATTGAGCCTCAGTGAGGATATTCCTAGAGAGTCGATCAGCGGCTTAGTAGAATTGGGGAGATGGCGGGAGGCGGACAAATGATTGCACCGATTTTGCTGAGGCTGTCCGACGGAGGCTAGGTGAAATCTGGTTGAAGTCTATTGAGACGAAGCCCCACATACCTTGCATTTAGAATAGAGCACCAATTTCTTAGGTCCTTTCCCTTTTACTTTCAGCATACTTCTTGTTAGTTTTAGAAAAGAATACACATTGCCAAATCATACACGTAAGAATCCCCTTCAAATTACATATCAACTGCTGACTGTGAGAAGTCTGAACAACTACGTAAGTCCCCTTGACATACCAGCAATATCACATCAAGCCAAACTGAGCCTATTCGCACTAAAGGAACCTTGGAGTTGAACGCACGAACTTTCTGGCAATCTTAGCGTGCGGAATACTTTGATCAAGAGAGAATAGAGCGTCCGTTGGGCGACTTTGTTCTGTGTTGGTGCGGTCTCAAAAACCACGTCAACAGGAACCTATTAATTCTAGGGCCAACAGATGACTAATGCTTATTGAAATCTAGGTGATTGTTTTCCTAGTTTTCAAAATAGAAGTCTGCTTTAAATAGCAGCGATCAGTTAAAGGACAAATCAGTTTAAAAGTCACACAGTTGGTGCCTGATTTGGGAATAATTTTTTGTTCAAATTAAGCTTCAATTGCTTCTATTTTTACATTAGCAGAATGCAAATGGAAGTCTTTAGTAGGATGCAATTAGAAGTATTCAGCAGAGAAGCATAGTTTTGTCACATTAGCAGTGTATTGGTGTGATTAATTAGCAGCAGATGTGATCCTAAGTCTTGCAACAACAGCAAAGTCATTTTTTTTGGCAATATTCATTAGGAGTATTCTCATTGATTTCAGCCAAGTTCAAGACATCAGCTTTGCTTTGTGCTTTGTAATGTCCCCATTTTTAGCCCTACACTTCTAGTGATCGTTAGCCTATTTCTGGAGGCGCATAGACTACTCAAAGACATAATTAGGGTTTCCTATTTTCTAGGAGGTTTCCTTCTGAGTTTTAAGAGGTTGCATGTAGGAGTTTGTTAGTTTGTCTTCTAGGTCTTTTTGGGTTTTTAGAGAGTTTCAGAGGGGTGTGACATGCATTTCAATCAGAGGATATTTTTGGACTTACTATTTTTAGTAAGTTACGATGATTGCTCGGTTTGTGCTCTCAAACGGAGTTTGCAGTCACTATTTTTAGCAGTAAGTAAGTGCTATTTTTGGTAATGCAATCTAATAGCAACTCGGCACACAGTTTCTAATTCTAGCAGTGAGGCAATTCTGTTTTGGCAATGGCTTCTCCAACATTCTTGTAGCTCGAGAAAGAAAGCTTAATAATTTAAGTTATGTTATATTTTAAGGTTGCTTTTGAACCCCACTCTTGGGCAACATAACTTAAGTTCTTAAAAGTGGACTTCATGGGTTTGGATGCCTAAAGTGGAGATAAATACATTTCCAAGGTTTAATTTATGACTTCAAGTTGGAAGCCCAAGTATGAGGGATAAAGTGATTTTATTAAATATAATATTGCTCCAAATGTGGCATCCCTTTTGGAGGGAAAAGCAAATTGAAACTTCTAGTTTTGGAAATCTATAAATACAGTGCTTTTCCTCTTTATTTGGGATCCATTATTCATCTCATAACAAAGTGCTGCCGGATTTTATCAAGACTCTTGCTTCAAGGTTGGAATACCTCCTAGCCTCATTCAGTTTTGGGCTTGCAAGATAGCTCCTAGCTAGATTGTTGGTGCTCCTTCATTCAGAGGGTGCAACTAAGTTTCAAAGTGATGGTTTAATTTTATGTTTTCTGATTTTGGGTGTGGTGAGTTATTTTCCAATTTGTGCCCTTTATGGTGAGTTTCCTTCAGTTTCATGTTGTTGGTTTTGAGTATGGCTGAAGCGTGTTTCTAATTGCATCTTCTTGAAGAGTTGAGCGAATTTTGTGGGTATTGATTCATTGGAATCTTTGCAAATGGGCGCCCTATGCTCCTATTTTGGTGATTTTAGGTGTGTGATTTTATCTAGAGGTTTCCCTTCCCTAGAAGGTTGTACCATTTGTTGAGGCTGCATTGTGAAGTTGTAATGTCCCCTTCTAGTTGACATCTCTCAGAGCTTATGATTAGCCTATTATGCGACCCTCGTAGGCTGATAGGATGTATAGAGGGTCTTGTTGGAGCTTGGTTTGGCTGCGGTTGTCGGAATCTACCAGTTTGGCTTTCGTTCGAAGTCGTTCGGACATCATTTGCTTGACTTGCTATTTTTAGTAAGTTAAGTCATTCAGCGGAGCACTCCTGCTATTTTTAGCAGTATGGTCTAGTCGTGTGCAAATTCAATCACTTATCCTCCAGCTTCAGAAGGTTCGTTAATTGGACATTTTTTGAGGGAGATATTAATATTTTAATTGTCAAATTAAATATTAATTATTTGAAGCTTATATTATAAAGTTATAATATTATTTAATATTATAACTTAAGTGATTTCTTGAAGGGGTCGACCAACATTGAAGAGGGGCCACTTTTCAATTATAATTTATAATTAAAAGTGCGCTCGAGACTATTGAAAAATTAAAAGAAAAGTTCGAACTTTATTTAAATGATGCCTCTTTGAGAAAAGTCGACTTTTTGAAGGATATAAGGGTTTCAATGGAAAAAGAGCTCATTATGTTATGAAATCGAATTTTTGATCAAGTCTTCTTTTGAGAACAGAGCCAAGGGTTCCAGTTTTCATCGTGCATTGGAGAATGTGCCATCTTCAGTGTCTACAGTTTAGAGGCTGTGAAATATCAGCTGATTATTGCTTTCAGAGAGGTAGCTTCATTTAGAGGTTATCACAGTACTTCAACAGAGATAGCATCTTCCGGGTTTTTGGTTGGTATTCATCCGAAAAGGGGTTCTCATCTCAAGGCGCCCATTTTCCAAGATCCAGACACATTGAATAAAAGCCGTACAGATTTCTTGCTGCTGCTGGGGGCGTACATTTGCTGCTACAGGGCCGTACCTGCAAGTACAGGCCGTACCTTTCATGCAAGGTTAAACGCCTTCCTTTTTGGCAGACTTTCTTCACCAACAGGGGCGCATATTCCTCTGGTTGTAGTTGCTGACATCTGGCGAAAGGAGAAGATGATATCTTTCATGGCCGTACCATTCAGACTTTATCCAGGCTACTGCAAATCAGGTTTTTGATCTGATATTTTTATTTAATCTTTGTCTGCATGTCAGAGATCTATTATTGTAATCTGGAAAGAATAATAAGATCGTATGTTAGCTATTTCAAGGGTTATCAGCTTCAGTATTCTCTTATTTGAATTTATTAGATTTTCTTTCAAAATCGCATTTTATCTGTATATGCAAAAAAAACACAAACATCAAAAACGTTCAAAACAAGCAAAAACAGACAATTTCAGGAAACAATGCGAACAGGGGTTTCTACAGAAGCGTGCAAAAAATTAGTAGAGCGTTTTGGTGGAGTCTAGCTCCTTGAACTTGGATGCTTAGTCTCTAGGCATCATTTGCTTTCAGTTTGAGTTCATTCAGAAGTGTGTTGAGGGAGATACAAGCATTTTGGTGGATTCCAAGGTTGGTGATCAGAAAATCAAAATGCTATCATTGTATGTCAGACCTGGTATTTTCAGGCTTTTGACTCTATTTCTTGATGCTAATCTTTGTATTTGACATGGAGATCATTGTCTGACATTTGGACCTTCAATTGCTATGATATCTCAAATTTTCATTGTAAAAGGATTAATATTCTATCTAATGATGGGATGTGGGATCAATCTCAATGGACTTCAACTAGACTCTGCTCCGCCTCACGTTGGACAACTTACACAAAGTCGGTGCAATCTTCAAGGGAGTGACGAGAGGTTTTCAAATTACAACTCAACATGTAAGTACCATCAGAACGACGCATACAAACATATGAATCACAATCGAAGTTAAGTTTGCAATGTTTTCCAATTGACCACACAAGGCAAACTTGCCGTCAGCAAGCCGCTAGTGGTATGGATCAAAATGAAGCTGCCTTAACTAACACCACAAATCCACAGCTAGCATTTACTTGCATGAAAATGAAAAATTACGCTACTTTACGGTACTTGAAGTAGAAGGGATGAAGAAATCTTGCTAGCTACTCATAACAAAGATGAATTCACCATTCAATGAAAGATCTTTTATTATAATAGTTTTCACAACAATCTCTGACAAATTTTTCAAGGGAAAACTTTCCTTCTCTTTCAAACTATACTATGCTAACAAACTATGCTAAGCTATCTCTCTGCTCTATTCTCTAGTCTGATGTCTAATCTCTACTAAGGTACAAATGAGGGGGGATGCCCCTTTATATAGCTGGCCAAGTCCAACGGACGGCTCAGATTACAATCAGATGGATGACCCAAATTGTGCCACCTCAGCCCTAACCCTAAAAAGAGGAGTGGAGTAATAAATGAACAATTAATGTCCACCATCCTCTAGAAGATTCCTGTTTGTAAACGCATTCACACTGTTCTTCTTTCTGATTGCAAACCGGATGTGTCTGATCATCATTGCTTCAACTTCTTGAAAGGGTATGATAGGCACATCCTCGATCTGACTTCAAGCCTGCAACCTCCTTCTCCTGCTTGACGATGATTTTCCTCCTTGATGTTGTTCTTCAACTTTGAAGTACTTGCTTGGGTTTCCATTTTTTCCTCCATCCTGAGCTTTGAAACATTTCTTCCTTGCCATCTGAGTTGGGCACATACTAGGTCTCAACACTTAGCCACTTTCTCTAAGTATTCGCTTCATCTCCCCAAGTCATCATGCCTTGGCCTTGGTGTTCACCCTACAAAACAAACAAGGAGAAGAGCATCAGAACACTTCATCATATAAACTCACCTTACTTACCTGATTTTCATGCTTTAACTTGCAAGGGTTCATCGTTTTCCTCTAGCCAACTTTGCTTTCTTCATGATTTTTCAACATTTGTAGGCTGGGGCATATAACACCTGTGCATCATATTTCAATGCCATAGACAAATTTTCAGCTTCCTCAAGGGTGTATTTAAGATATGCACTTTTAAAATCATCTTTTGAAAGTGTTAGCTTCAACTGCATCTTCTTCAAGAAATTCACTTTTCCGGTTGAGGCATTGACAACCTTGATTTTATTCAACTCTAGCTCAAGAAGACTATTTCCACAAGGAACTTGAGCAAATTCACCTAGGCAATTAACTTCAAATTCATCCACCAAGGCATTTTATTTCAACAACATATTTTATCCTTCTTGCCTTATAAAATTTTAAATTTCCCCCTTAGAAAATTTCATTATTCAAGTGCCCATCAAAATCTTTATCTTGAAGCCCCGGCGAAGTGTGGAAAACTTTAAAATCCATTCCTTGTCGAAGACGTCCAGTACCCAGAAGAAAATTCCCTTCAGAAAGCATCGAATTCATGTGTCTCCAAACGAAGGGGTACATTTAATTTTTTGTATTTTAAACCTTAGAAAAATATTTTTCAATTCTTCATCTCTGGGCGTATTTCCTTGCTTGGGCTTGAAAACTTTATCATCTTTCATGAAGTTGGCACCTTCTGACTTCTTCTCGCCAATTTTATTCATGCCTTTGAAAATTTTATCTCCTCCATCAACTTGGGCGTACTTTCCTCTAGAGGAAGGTGGAATTTTATGCCTTAGAAAAATTTCATCATCAAAGTTCATCTTACTTCTCTGGGCGTGCTTCTTCTCTTTTGACACTTAGGAAAATTTCAAATTCATCCTCCTACAAGCTGGGCACACTTGGGAATTTCTCCTGCCATTTGCATACATGCCTCAATAAATTTCATCACCTTTCTCCAGTGCCACGAATTTCAAGTAGCTGCTGATATTTTCAAAGGAGAAGTAAAGAGTACGAAGGGTACCGAGAATCCTCTGACTACAGGATATGAGATTGTCCCAGTGCAAAGATATGACCAGGCGTTAATCCTAGAAGTTAATGTCTCGCTTGAATACCGAAGTTACATGCCGCCATCTATTAACCACAGATTTCCGCTAGCTTCGGCAAATGGTCCTGTGGGGATGCCAGACGATCAAGTTGAAGAAGCTCAAGTTTATTCAGAGGCTCAAGTATATTCAGAAATCCAAGATACATATTCAGAGGAACCTTTGGGTCAGGATAATTATGTTTTCCCACCTCTTAATAACAATGTTTTGGTGGAAGGAAGAAGAGAGGTGCAAGCGTTTCAGACATCTGGAGGGGCAACCCCAAAAGTTTATCAAATGACTTATCAACAAAAGGAGCCTCTAACATCCTCAATTCCTTCGAATAATTTCTCAACCCCACCGAATCCCAATGCAAGTAATAATCCAAATGTACCTAAGGATTCTCCGGAGTACAGACAACAAGGTGTGATGTAGAACAGAAATGGACAACAGATTGTCCAACAGCCTATCCAACTAATGCAACGTCCACAAAAGGAAAATCTCCCAAGGGATGATATGAAAAGGCTAAGTTCCTATGTATTGGACGAAGTGAAGAAAATAAAAGTCAGTCTCCCTTTATATGAGTTAATGAAGATTTCAGAAGTCAGAGATACAATCCTAGGAAGTTTATATGAAACATCTGCTATGAAGAGCACTTCTCAGGAAGCACCTAATTCATCGAGGAATCCTCCCATAAACACACAGTCTCGTCCCGTGCAGAACGCAAATATGGTGGAAGAGGTGCCTCATGTGCCATTCAACACTTGGGAGACTCCACAACAATCTCAGGGTTTTGTAGGAATGGTACAAGGAGCTTCAAGTGAACCTGAAAAGCCGAAATTGAAGATAAAAGAAGAGTTAGGTTTAATTTTCCCACAGAGCAAAGGCAAGAGCAAACGCAAAAGGTTTCAAGTCCCATTGGACAAAAGAAATGAAAAGAGGGATACTCCCATCGAAGATAAGAGGAAACCAGTAGTATTTTATCAGGGGAGAGATGAACCAGCCCCATTCCTTGTGTCAGTTAGAATCTTTGGGAAATTGTTACATAACTGTTTGATTGATTCTGGTGCTTCAAGCAACGTCATGCCGCTGAAGGTGTGTCAAAGGTTGGGTATAGTGTCACTTCAAACCACTAAGAAGGTAACCCAGCTAGACAAAACTGAGGTTCCAGTTGTCGGTGAATTAAATAATATTCATATGCAGTTGTCAGCTGATCCTAGAATTCAGAGCTGTATTGGCATATCAGTGGTTGACATACCTGAGGGATATGGCATGTTGCTAAGGAGAGATTGGGCAAGAAAGTTGAATGGGTACATTGCAACAGATTTTTCCCATATGTGGCTTCCGTGGCGAGGAGTCCCGAATCAGACTAAAATTGATAGCACACCTAGGCTTAGATTGATGATCACTGAATATGGTGAAGGTAATGAAATTATGTTTGTGGAAATTGATTTAGGCTCATATAAGCCTATTCAGCAAGAAGTGCTAATGCTGCAAAGCTTAAATGAAAGGAAGATTTTAGAAGATACCACTTCTTCCACCGAAGTTTTGATTGAAAGTTGTTGGCGTAACAACTAACACCTCTGGAGTACAAGTTGTTATGAACAGCCTATGCACACTACGCAATGAGTGCTCTTCGAATTATTGAGGGGAAGCTCCCTCGATGTTCTTTGACAAATATGCTTTGTAAAGAAAAATAAGCTAAAACTACTTCCTGTCTTTTTGTTTCAGCTGCTAGAGGCACAAGACTTTCTTGAAAGAACTTTTACGTTGCAGCTGAGTTTTCTCTGGTTTTGCAAATCAACTAAACTACAACTTATATCTATCCAATCTCCTCAGGAAAACAGAGCAAGAGGAAACGGAGCAAGGTTTGACTATCTGACGATAAGTGGGTTTAGACTCTCTACTTGAGGGCAAGGTGGCACAACTATCATCTCAATCTAAACCAACTTATTGGGCACAACAGATTTAAGAATTCACTAAGACGATCTTATGGAACCCTGTGTGGCATAACACTCAACCGAAACAGCAAAGTCTTCACGAAACAGCCTTTATCTTTATAATCTCACGAAACCCTATGTGGCATAACCTTTGATTATATCGATAAAGATTCACAAAACAGATTTATCGCTGCAACTTCTCGAAACCCTGTGTGGCATAACGATCGATCACAATGATAAATAAACACAAAACAGCCTTATCACCTCAATCTCTTGGAACCCTATGTGGCATAGCAATTGACTTCAATGATAAAGATGCTTAAACAGATTTATCTAAACTATGGAAGAATTCAACATCACAATCTTTTGGAACCCTATGTGGCATAACAATCAATTGCAATAGTGAAGACACATGAACAAATACGAAAAAGAGCAATATTGAGGGCAAGGTAGGCGCAGCATATATTCCTCTCTCAAGCAAAAGTTATTTACAAATGGTAAGCTCTTATTTATATACATCAAGGTGTAGGGAACCCTAAAATCACCTTGTGTTATCTATAGTTCCTGCAATGCATGCAAGCAATGCGCCAAACCCTAATTAAGCAAACTATACAGTTAACTGGGCAACTACCCTCAGTTTAACTGAAACATCTAATCTAAAAATGGACAATTGTGCGAGCATGCACGTCCTTGTTAAAACAAGTTAACTGGAAGACTATCATCAGTTAACGAAAACCCTAAATACAACTCCAAGTGTAAGAAGGCGATTCTCAGAATAGGTATGCATGTGATGACAACTTCGAGTTAACTGGAAAGGGTAACACCCGGTTCAACTCGTGTGTGTAATGTCTATTCTGAGAAGTGGGAACCGGGTTCACTATGGTGACTGGAAAGTAAGTTCAACCC
>VDFB02186180.1:0-10821 GCA_007258455.2 Sequoia sempervirens
TTGTAGATGTGTTCATTTTATGAAGGGTAGAAGGCACCCCATTCATTGCATGAATCCATGGTCTACCTAAAAGAAGATTGCATAAAAGATCGTGAGGCATAACATGGATAGGTGTTTCTAATGTGGCCTTTCCCATTGTAATAGGCAATGTAATCATTCCAAGTGGTTGTTTTCCTACATTGTCAAATACCTTAATAGATAAAGAATCAGGGTGAATTTTTTATTTATCCATGCCAAGTCTATCCAAAAGGTTCACACTACACACATTAAGGGTAGAGCCATTGTCAATGAGGGTTCACTTTATCCCTATTCTATTATAGGAAGCTATTATCATGAAAACATCATTTTATTTTTGCACATCCAAAGGAGGGAGCTCACTTTGGTGGAAAACAATGTCATCATTTATTCCTTGAACCATGGCTACTATGTCATTTGGTTTTACATTAGAAGGGATATGAAATTGTTGTAAGGAACTTTGAATCATGTTGTGATAATGAGGGGAGGCTTGAATAAGGTCCCATAATGATATATTAGCAGTAGTAATCTTTTGTTGTTCAACAAGATCATACTCCTTACCTCTTTGTGCAGGAAAACAAAGAGGACCAAGCACAATAGGATTAGGCAATGGGAGGGATGTTGAAGTTATTTTCCTTGGTTGTGGATTGTTTCTAGTGCTATATGTATGAGCAAAGGTATTAGAACTTGACTGCTGCAAAACATTGTTCTTAGGTGGGTAAAGGATAAGTTTAGGTTTGTTGTCATTGTGAGGGTGGGTAAATAATTAGAGGATCCAAAGGGTGTCCTGCAAGGTATGTAGGAGGTCCAATAGTCAAGGGAGATCTAGTGAAAACTTGTGCATTCATAACCTTAGTGGTCTTGGTTTGATGTATTTCTAATAAAGCGTAATCTAGTATCACATTTTTACAATCATCTAAGGAATCCCTATTACTATTGTTGTCATTTTCTTGCACCATGATATTCTCCCTAGGAGGATAGTTGTTAGGAGAACTACAAACTAAATGTTCTTGACATTCAAGGATTAGTTCTTCCAAAATGACTTCATTGTAACTTGTAGGGGGACATGATCAATGGTTGAATTGTCTAGCTCAATAAGGGTTTCCCTAGGTGAAGAGGGACAACTAATATTATCATGACTTTCATTGATCAAAGTGTCTTCTTCACAACTGGGAAAGATAGTAGAGAAGAACAAACATGATTTTCATGATCATTTATGATTTCATTCCTTTCTTCCCTAATGTATTCCAAAATAGGATAGGTAGGGGAAGGATCATAAAGAGGGTTGTTATAGACCTTAAAGATTTGATCATCTAACACCAACATATCCTCATCATTTACAATCTCATCCTCTTCCTGTAAATCATTCTCACAAGCAAAGGGAAAATGGAAATTAGGTAAGGTGATGTTTAGAAGTGTTTCTATGATTTCATTCTCTTGTGCTATAATATCTTCCTAAAGGGGATGAGGAGAAGAACAAACAAGATCTTCATGATTCTCAACGATTGTATCTTCTTTTTCCAAGATACCTTCATCACTAAAAGGAGAGGTATCAGGAGAAGAACAACTATGATCGTCATGAATGTCCATGCTTGCACCCTCTTCTATCACATCATTTCCACAAGTAGGAGAGATAAGAGAGGTTGTAGGCTTAAGGTAAGCATTAACATTTTCACTCTCTTGCACTAAAAGACTAATAACTAGGGAATGTATTAAAAATGACTAACATGCTTATTGACTAACTTTTTCTTTGCAAACTTGGAAAAGATAGAAACTAACATTTGTGAAAAGTAATCTATGCAAATTTAAAATGGAAAGAGACTTAAAATGCAATGTAAGGACCTAGAATAAATGTGTAGATGCAATTTTTAGATTTCAAGCAAGGTAATTTGCTGATTACACTATGCAACAATTTGAAAATGAAATGTTATAAATACAAATTTGGAATTAAGCAATGCATGAAATGAACCAATTTAAGCTAGATTTAGTGAAATTCATGTAGCAAAAACTAAACCAACTAAAACATATAACTAATGGAAGCAAATAGAAGTGCAAAAACAAGGTTTTTAATGTTGTAAAAGGCAATTTTAGATCTGCATTGGGACTGAATCACCCAGAGGGCTGTATGAGTCACAGTGAGGGTTTTTTTCACAAATTTCAAAAAAATTCAAGTGATTTTTATCCTTTTTGGTTTATATGATCTGTAGAATAAATGTAAATGTAGAGTTCAGATGCTTTTCAATGATTTGAGAGCAAAAATGCAACCTATTTGCACTTACACTAATACAAAATTTGGAAACCTTAGAATGACAATTAACTAATGCAAAATGTAATGCAATGTTAATGCAAGCAAGATCTAGGATGATGATGCACTCTAAATCAAAATTAAGATGTTCTAAATGCAAGTTAACCAAAATGTAAGAATTGTCGTCATTAGGTTTAAGGACATAGGACAACACTCTTCTATACTCCACATTTAAGGAAACCCTGGAGATATAAATCTAATGAAGAAAGGGGAAAGAGATTTGAAAATAGGGTATCCTAGGGTATGTTTAGAGACTAATTGAGGCTAAATGAGGGGTTCACCATCAAGCTAGGGCTTGGAAAGACTAGTGAAATACAAGATCTAATGTTTAAACTTAGTGATGCATGAAGCTTGAATGAATGACCTAGAAATGCATATAAATCATAAGAGAAAGTTGTAAAATCATAGGCATGCACCAGGAAACTTGAAGAGGCCTAAATGAGGACTAGAAATGCCGAAAACATTGATTTTGATGCTAATTGGGACTCATATGATAGTCTGGGCGTATCAATCCTAGAATAGGGTTTTTGGGCCAAAACAAGAATATGGTAATGTCTAATATGAAGCTACTAAAATCTAGAAAATCACTATAATGGGAATCATACACCACAAGTGGTGTATTAGTCTCAGTAGGCCATTTTGGAGGGTTAAGATCTAAATGAGGTCTCCAATCTCTTCTCTTTCTGCCACACCTTGTCTTCAGATGTGAAACCCTAATTTCAGACCTATAGACGACTTTTTGTGAAGATAGCAACCTTGCGAATGAGGGGAAAACTCCAACAAATTTCTCCAATATTGTAATCTAACCTTCAAGGTATCATCAGACTCCAAGACACCTAGATCTGCAATTAAACATCAAAGAGAAGAAAGATTTGTTGTTTGTTAGAGAATAGGGGTTTGCCTAGGTCAAACCCCTTTTAGGTAATTAAACCAAATGATGAGATAATGAAATAAGGAAATGAAACATGAAACATGAACAATGATACCTTGAATGATGTCTTGTAAATCTACAATCTAACATGAAACAACCACAAAGGATGTAGATCTAGATCTTGAGATAAGTGTAGAACAATGCTTGACCTTGGATCTTGAATGCAACATCACTGATGAGGTAAATATAACCTCATCATGATAATACCATAAAGACCTAGTTCATACATGCAAAATATCTATCCTCTGCCAATTAATTAAATTTTAGGAGAAATAATTGCTTAATTTTAAGTGAGAAATTGTGTAAACTTTATTTCTTTTGATTTATTGAAGTATTTTGCCAATACGGATTTAATGGGTTGTTTTAAGTGTTTTGTAGATAATAATTGGTCAATCAAAGTTGTAGATTGAAGTATCCAGCCAACACGTGCTCCAAAATAGGGTAAAGATATACACTGGAAATATGCTCTGGAACTTCAGGGTGATGGACCGAAGATGCAGTTGTTCTTAAAGTTGTTATTTCTATTATCCTTTGAATTAAAGACTTTATGGCTCTACTTGAGCCTCTTAAATACTGTGTAATAGGTTTTTAAAGACATACGAGTTATTCATAGATTTGTTTTATATATTTTCAATGATTATCCACACCATCTGAAATATAGGATGTAGTTACATTTTCTCTATAAAAGATATGATCTCTAGAAGTAAGATATACAATGAAAAAGTAATGGTATACTGTTAGAATGTTTTCGAGGTTTATGAATAAAGAGATTGTTATGTAAAAATTCTGAGTTATGAGTTATGGATGGTAATGTTGACGGTCCAAATGGCACAACAACATGTAGACAGAATATTGCTATCATGTTTCTCCTGAAAGAGAAAGACAACACATGGATATCTTAGCTCCTAATGTCTTTGTAGTTGGTTCTCAATTGTGCTGATGTCTCTCAGTGGTCAATGCAATAGTAATGTTCAAGGGGCCTGCTGGTGTTGAGCTTCTGGATTGTTCTGAGATCAAACATAAACTTAAAACCTATTCTAACTAGGGTTTTTAAAGAAACATAAAAATATAGATCAGAGCTTTGAGAAATAAAAGAATGACACTTCATCCGAATTAACGAGACCTGTCACCTTCCAAGGAATTCCTAACTAAAATTGTAGAACAAAATTAACTTGTGACTAACACACAGTTTCATTCATTCACAGTGCTGATTTCAATAGAAAATTGCAAGTTACCATTTAAAAATAAAATAAAAATCAAACTTCATTCCTTGAAAGCTTCTTAAATCAGATGATTAATTCAAGACAAACACCATTCTGGAACACAACATGAAGTAGATTAAGATCTGGTTGCTTCTATTGTCAGTGAGACAGATAAGAAACATTTACAAATCTGACACAATCACCAATGTACAAATAATCTGTGGCTCCAAATTGTTTCCATTTACACTAAGAAAACTGAAAGATACATTAGCCTTCTACTTAATCTAACTCCTAACTACCAGTTCTGCTCCCACTTCTACTTTGTTTTTCTAACCCTAGAAGTTCTAACTTTTACAAAGAGGCAAGAATGCCATATATATACAGAGTGTACCAAAAAGAATGCGTTGTCCCCCTGCATTAGGGTTTACAAAAATATCTAGTGTCTACAGGAGGGTCGGCTCTCAGATCTTTCTGAAGATAGTCAAAGTTTCCTTCAATGTGAATCCCCACTGTTAATGCCGATGAGAGATTGTTTCAAAAATCCTCTTAGATATTTTTCAGCTCTCACATTTACTTTGGCCTTTCATGTCCATCCTTAAACTCCATTGGGGCCTCCTTGAATGCTCTAAAAGAATTTTTCCATTAATACTGATATGCCTCTCGCCAGTGGTCACTACAGCTGTCCGTGTGAGTCATAGTTTCTTCGTTCTTCTGGCCTCCTTCATGTTCTATAACTCTATTGCATGTTGACCATTTTCTGGAGCATCATTGGGCCTCCCTTTAGATCTGAACATTATCACCTGAGCCGATCCATCACCCTTTGATATCAGAAGGAATCCATCTGGTTTGCGTTCTATCAGTCTCCTTCAAAGTGGTAGTCAATCTGTCAATGGCCAATAGGTCATTCCTTTAGCTTCTTCTGATTGGTTAGGCACATGCCACGTAGGATTATCAGGTGGTCAAAGGTGGTGCACATTGAATCGCATGTCGGTGAGACACTAATCATGTCTCCCCGATGCGATTTTTCCTCTTAATAGCTATCAACATAACATGTAGCAGTTGGTGAGACCTTTCAGCGAGTTGTAAAAGTTATACCAAGCCCACAAAGACCATCATCAAGACCGTCGCTAGTTGGTATGACCTCATGGTGAAGCCCCTCTCTTCTCGGTGAGCACATTCATGTCGGGGAGACTTCATCGCTTCAGGGAGCTCTTACCCCGAACTAACATCTTGTCGCTGAGAGATTCCCGGGTCACCGAGAGCTTTCATCAAATTCTCTTTATTCCCACCGGGCTCACTTTGTTTCGGCAAGACTCCTCACCATCAGCTAGACGTTATACCGAGCCCCCTTAATCCTTCGGGGATCTCCTTCTGAGCTCAAATTTCTTTCGGTGAGACATTTCAGAGTCGCTCAGACACCACGCCGAATGCATCCAGTCTCCCCGAAGGCATATCTTATTGGTGAGACATGAAGAAGTCGCCGAGACCTTATGGCGATGGAATCCCCCTTCCGCTGATGCCTTCATTTCATGTCCGCGAGACAATCCCACATTGGGGAGACCTTTCCTAGAGCCCTTCTTGTCATATCGAAGACTGACCCTTCGGTAAGACTTTTTTGTTTCACCTCTTACCGAAGCCAAAATTATCGTCGAGCTCAAACCTTTGGTGGGACCTCCTTCTGTCGAGGAGACATTTCTATAGTCATATCGATATGTATTCTTTCATTTGACATGTGTTGGTGTAACACTCTCTCATCGGGGAGACATCCCATAGACACCTTATGCTTCGCCAAGGAATCTTCATAAGTTCACTTTTGTCACTGTGACAATCTCATTCTCTCCCCGATGAGGCAATACGTCGGTGTGACAAAATGGGTCGGCAAGACTGCAAGACCTCACCCCAATAGAATCCATTTTTGCTCTTTGTCGGTGAGACCAAATGCACTTGCCAAGACATCCGTCCGCTGCAAAAGTTTCTCACTGAGATGCATACCCTCATCGGTGGTTAGCAAGACACAAGGCGCTCGGCAAGACCACATGCTGAAAGAATAACTCTCACCGAAGTGTCCGCTCCTTACGTGCTAGTCGGTGAGACATGAAGAAGTCGCTAAGACTTCTCCCTGAAGGAAAAACTCTAGCCGATATGTGCATCCCTCTATCGCTGGTTGGTCAGACAAAAAGATCTCGCTAAGACCCTTCTCCGAAGGTGACTTTCATGCTGATGGGAAACTCTTAGTCTCAGGGATGATGATTAATGTCTTGCCAATAGGTATCTACATGTGAATTTCGATGTTGTATGTGTGTGTGGTATCCTTTGAGGAGTGCGTACCCGATACAGGCAACACATAAAGCCTATTAACCAAATACAGCGGTGGTCGACAAAGACATCTGCAAAGGTCTTGCCAAATTTCTTCTTAGAGAGAAAATTATGACCAAGCGGATTGAGGAATACCAGCTATTTCAGCAAGGAAAATATCATCATGTGTGTGATTTGATCCTACAAAATAGAGTCCCCATTAGTCCTCAGAAGCACATAAAATATATCATAATAAACTATTTTGTTGCTTATGATTATTTCATTGAAATCTTAGCAAGAAGAAAACTAACTCAAGCCGAGACAGTACCAAAATTTGACAAAACAAGAAAACAAACCCAGGCAGAAAACAAAAAACTCCCCGGAGGAAAGCAAGTAACCAAAAGCAATAAAAAAAAATAAAAGAAGTGGGGACCCATTTTGTTCTAGAATTAAATGGGGTGGTTATGCAAAAAATAACAAATGGTGACTCGGCTAGGAAAATGGTTTAACCATTTTCATGAAACTAAAGGATTCAGCTACCCAGAACTCCTGGTTCATGAACATCACAACTCCAGTTGGGTCAATTATTTCAACCAAGGTTGAGCTAGAATGTCAAATGTAAATCATCACTGGCTACCCCTAAAATCCATGTGTGTGCTTGATTGTGCATCACTCTTTTGTAAAGTTTTCTTCACCTTTCGAACAATAATGTGCAAGATTTGAGCTACATGAGTTGATTCCCTCTAGAATTGTTGTGCAATGATATCCTAGGCATTGCTCCGCTGCCAATCAGGCATCGATAGCCCCGACGGAGATACCTCTAGTTTCCTCATAGCATTGCTCTACTGCCAGTCAGGCGTCCATAGCTCCAGTAGAGATACTGGAATCACCCACTCATATTGAGTCTTTTTCCTCTTTAGATAATTCTTTTCTTTTTCTTTTTTGTTTTCTCTTGGAGTTTCAGATATTTCATTTAATTCTTTCTCAATATGTCAGATGTTTAACATCTGTTCTGGGTTGAAAACTACCATGGACCTCATAACATCACTTGGGAGATCGGATTTTTCACTCAAATCTTACAAGATTATCACCCTAGGACAAATATATCATTACAAGAGGAGATGATCTTGATAATTTGTGACAGATTCAGAGGAGCTAATGAAGGGTATTACTTTGCACCTTGTTTTCGAGACCTTCCACAACTCTTATTGGAAATGGGCATAAAACAAAGAGTTTTAGGACAAAATCACCCAATCAGTAAACCTGAAAATATGTAAACCACTTCTCTCCTAATGACCAAAGTATACCTGAGATAACAAGCACCATTTTAAGATGGGAAAGAACAGATAAACCTCAAAGAAAAAAACCAAAACAAAAACCAAAAGAACAAAGGAAACGGAAAGGAAAGAAAAGGAAGAACAAGCAAACAACAGAGCCATTTACATGCAGAAAAGAAAACTATTTATAGAAAGAAAAACAAACAAACAACTTACAAATAGAGAAACAAGAGGACATGGGAAAATAAAACAACAG
Source organism: Sequoia sempervirens (assembly GCA_007258455.2). Taxonomy (NCBI): domain Eukaryota; kingdom Viridiplantae; phylum Streptophyta; class Pinopsida; order Cupressales; family Cupressaceae; genus Sequoia; species Sequoia sempervirens. Next base: position 8,282 of record VDFB02186180.1, read on the forward strand.
AACAAAAAGAAAACTAACCAAACCAAAAACTAACACTAACCAATCCTAACCCTAAACTAACCCCAAAGCCAAGCTTTGCAAACACAAGACTGTAAAAATTTGTACATTGACTTGATTGATTTTTCATTATGTGCAACAATCTTAACTTACTAGGCACAGTTCTAAACCTAGCAAATTTGTCTTTATACTAAGAAATATGAAGTTTATAGGAAATAAGTTCATTCTGAGGGCATAAAGCTTGAAATATTATTCGTTGTGGGTTCTTAGTTTTGTCATGATTTACCCACAAACAGGTTTGACTATCCCCTACGCCATAATCAAACTAAAAATTATTAAAACACAAAGGATAACGAAAGGACACTACCTGATTCTGAAGATTTCTAGTTACTAATGCAGACTTGTGTTGTATAAATTCCTTCTCTCGAGGTCTCAGCTCAGGGGACACCCCTGAAACAAGGTTTGTCTTGGAGTTGGGATATTCACTAACCAGCATCTTCATATTCACCTCGGGTATAGAATTACAAATTTTCTGGATTTCTTGAGATGAAGTCTTACTTTCAACACTTTCCTTTTGAAACATGTCACCCCCAAGGGTTTGGGAATCTACCTCCAACTTATCACCATTGATGTCAAGGGTATGGGTACATGGTGAACAAGGATTACCTTCGAACTCATTTGAGTGCACGGAGTCAAAGTCAGGAAATCACTCTCTCAATTCATATTCCTCTTGGTCTTTTTCTTGGCATTCTTCTGCTCCATCCAAATGTACCCCATCATGAGTTTCTTCAGGGAACACTTGGCTAATCTACACATCAACCCGAAATCCTCCCCTTAAGATTTCATTTGGGCATTTAAGTCCTTGTCTTTGACCACAAGATTCATTGGCAATCTCATCTTGAAGTGTGTTATCTGTTTCAATCCGTTCACTACTTAAATCAACAGAGTCATCCTCTTGTGTTAACCCACCAAAGTGTGTTTCTTCCTCATCCATTGTCATGAAAGAATCTATGAATGCATTGATGAATCCATTCTCCACTTCTATCAAGTTTGCACTAGGTAGAGGAGTTTCACCAGTTGTTGAATCCATCTTGATGCATAGATCAAGGTCATCAAAAGATAGGGAAGAATTAAATCTCCTCACACATTCACTCTCATCATTTTGGATGGACTGATTACCATTTTCATGCATGCTAGTTGTTTCATCCTCTTCATCGAGGGGATGTGTACTCCAAGGATCTTCCATAAGTATTCCTTCAATAGTGATTAGTTGCTTGAAATACAACTCCATCCTTCCTAGGAAGACATGGCAGTCCATCTGAGAGTGTTGATTAGTTTGATGTATCCTACATCCACTTAGCCCAACAAGTTCTGATAGTTTCAAATCTCCCAACTCCTCTAATTTCTCTCTTATTCGATTTTGCATATGAGGGATATCAATCCAACATGAACCATGTTCCTGTATCCACTCCTCATCACCCTGATTCTCATCTTGGTCCAAAGAGTTTTTTTAAATCATTGGAAGATATTGTTGATTTCTCATAACAGCAATCCCACATTAATACCTCATCTCCTTTAAAGCCATCGTTAGTACTAGCATTTTCAACAAAGCTAGATTCCATCTCAAGATTTGCATCATGCTCTAAATTTACATCCATTCCATGCCTTTTACCAAAAAAGTCATCAAAATTATATTCTGACTCATGAAATGTTTTATCCACAACTTCATTGTGATGTAATGGACTATGCTTTGGAATATGACTGAAAAGAGATGATACAGTTATAACTTCATTGTCAAGTGGAGTACTTAACTCGGTGATTGGATTTTGCAGAGATGAGTTCTCCTAGTGGTCTTGTGTGCAATTGACTTGATGTGGGGTGTTGGGGAATGTGGTGCTTGGAGTCTTAGGAAGGTTATAGCTGCTTGATGAGAATGCCTGCACTTGGGCAGGGATGGTGGGGCTGTAGATGATGGTAGTTTGCAAGCACAAGAGGATGATAACCCTGAGTTTGGCTATCTAAATTTCTATTGTCACCTCCAAATTGTGCCAACAAGAGAGCTTTATTCAATGCATCATGCAAGGATGTAGCCCCACCACAATGCTTGACTTTGGTTGTAAATGAAAAGTTTAAACCCCAATAGTAATGTTCTATTAGTATATGATCATCTATAACCAAATCTAAAGATTGAACCCTTTGATACATGAACAAAAATCTATGATTAAATTGATAGATGTATTCTAATGGTATCCTTTTTGTAGTTGTAAATTCATGTAATGGGCATAGTGTATGAGGATCAAACTGATCTAAGAATAAGATTTTTAATTCTATCCATGAATAAATAGATTTTGGTGGTAGATTATCATATCATTGCTTGGCTATACCTTGAAGTGTTTTGACAAATAACTGGCAGATGATATCTTGATGCTAAATCTGGAGAAAAATGAATACACGCCTGCAAGTTTTGACATGTTCAGAAGCATTTTTACTAGTGTTAGAAAAAAATAAAGGAAGCCTATCATACATATGATCAAGGATTTCAA
>VDFB02186182.1:0-17945 GCA_007258455.2 Sequoia sempervirens
AATATCATTCAGGAAAAGCATAATGGAAGTCTTAGTGGAGATTTTGGCATCAACAAGACTTTAGAACTAGTGCAAAGATTCTATTACTAGCCTAAGTTGGTACGAGATGTTAGAAAGTATGTGGAAAAATGTGTTGTGTGTATGAAAGCTAAGGGAGGAGAGAGCAATGTTGGTCTATATCAACCCCTACCCATTCCTAATAGACCATGGGAGTGTGTGAGCATGGATTTTGTGGTAGGCCTTCCTAAGACCAAGAATGGTTTTGATAGTGTCTATGTAGTGGTAGACAAATTTAGTAAGATGAGTCATTTTATTCCTTGCAAAACTAGTCATGATGCAAGTTACATATCTCATCTTTTCTTCAAGGAAGTTGTAAGGATGCATGGATTGCCTTTGAGCATTGTTTCAGATAGGGATGTGAAGTTCATGAGTCACTTTTGGAAGACTCTATGGAGAAGGTTAGGTACCAACCTGTCTTTTGGATCAACTTACCATCCTCAGACCGATGGTCAAATAGAGGTGGTTAACAGGGTGCTAGGTAACCTTCTAAGGTGCCTAACCAAGGAGTATGAACAGACATTGGATATGGTTATCTCACAAGCTAAGTATGCTTATAATGACAGTGTACACCGAACCACAAGGAAGAGTCCTTTTGAAGTTGTGTATGGGATGCACCCAAGAGGCATATGTGAGCTCAAAGATCTTGGAGCTATGGAACAAAGAAGTGGACATGCAGAAGATTTTAGTCAGACCATGAAGGAGATTCAAGAGCAGGTAAAGAGGATAGTCACTGAGGCTACACAAAAATTGAAGGAGAAGGAAGATTTGTCAAGGAAAGATGTGTAATTTGTAGTAGGGGACTATGTCATGGTCCACCTTAACATGTCAAGGTTGCAAAAGGGAATTTCAACCAAGTTTCAAGTGAAAAGAGTAGGACCCTACAAGATATTGGCCAAGTATGGCAAGAATGCATACAAGGTGGAGTTACCTACCGATCTAGGAATCTCACCAGTGTTCAATGTAGTTGATTTGATCAAGTATAAGGGAACATTCATTGATGTGGATTGGAATAGTAAGGAGATCTTCAAGGACATTAGCAATGTATCCTTACCTAATCAAGACAAGCCCTAGGCAAAGAAGGTCTTGGAGTCAAGATTACAAAAGTCTACAGGGCATAAGGTGTAATTAGAGCACCTTATCAAGTGGAAGAACAAGCATGAATCAGAAGCCACATGGGTACAAGAAGATCAGTTCAAGGAGTTTGCTAGTGACCTATCATTGGTCTCTCCTTCCATTCCTTAGTGTTTGAGCTGAGAGGGGGAGAATGGTGCAGGAGCACCTAGAGAGTTTTAGGAAGCACTAGGCAAATTAGGAAGCCTAGGAAGAAATTTTGTGGCTTTACACTTTAAGGTCATGTTGACCATTTAATTTTTTTGTTAGAGGTATTAGATCATGTTAGGAGGAAGGTGGATCAGTAACTCATGGTAGTAAGGATGATTTCCCAACTTGTTTTCGCTAACATCCACTAGGAGTTGGAAATAAATCCAAAATGTTGCATTTGTGAAATGTTGGCCTATTGAGGTGGTTAAGTCTGACCAAAGGGAAAAGCGACCACTTTATGAACCTTTAAAAGGTGTACCTCGATTGGAAACTAAGGTTGGAATCATTGGAGTTTTGTAATTAGCTTGAAAGCAAGAAAACAGTGATAGTTGAATGTGTATTTTTAAAAAATTTGTTCTTGGTTCTGAATCAATGGGTATATGGATTGATCTAGGCATTTTGGATAGATTAGAATGTAGTGTAATTCTCTTTGAAGCACTGGTTGGTACAGCAGTTAGTTGATTCTTCATTTCCAAGTTCTTTTGTGAATACTTTGTTCTTTCTTCAATTTGATGTTTTGAGTGGAAAACTATGGAAAAGATGGGGTTTTAGTTTACATCCCCCCTGTACTTAGAGTACGGCCTTGTGGGAAATGTGGCTAGGCCCCATGTTTGTACATAGATTAGGCTTAGGAGTCTGTAGGAATCCAAGAAGCATGGTGAAAGTCTTTTCGTAGGCAAGCTTGACTATGCCTAGTTAGGAAAGACAGTGAAAACCAAGCACTAATGTTGCAGGGGTGTCAATTCCCTAGCAACCCAAGGAGTGTCATGGATGCAAGAGGCCTTAAAAAGGTTTGGCAGGAAAGAAGAGACTCCACCAGTCCATTTGGTGGTTGAAAGAAGTAGACAGATCACTGTACGGCCAAAAAATGGCCTAAAAAGCCCTAATTCCTACAAAAAGAGGGTTACACCTATGTACGGCCATTGAAGGCCTAAAACCTCAAAAATCTTGGAGAGGTAGGAAAATGAACTAGGGTCCCTTTTGGAAGATTGTGAAGGTATTTAGGAAGTTGAGGAGTTTAAGCCTATTTTCTCGGGTTAGGAGGCCTAATTGGGGCTCAAGGGCTACTAGGCCTTTTTAAACCCTATAATAGGGTTTGGTGTGAGTGATGGAGAATTGGTGATTGGGGAATGATCAAGAACCCTAGAGAGATGGTTTTGAAGCCATGTAAGTCATCACACACCCCTGCATCAAGTTAGTTAAGCTTTGGAGGTTTAGCTAGCCTTTAGAAAGATTAAGGGCTAAAGAGGGAATGGGAGAGAGAGCACCAACATTGGATTGGTTAGGGAAGTGGAGATGATAGTAGGGGTGGCCAGGAGAACCAGGGGTGCCTAAGAAGCATTAGGGCCTATAGGTTAAGAAGGTGGAGAGTGACACCAAAGGGTTTGCCAAGGTGAGACCTAGAGCATGGGATAGTGAGTGTTCCATCCAACCCTACCCTATTAGATTGGTATTAGAGAAAGTTAAATATTTAGGAAGAATCTTGTATGTCTGAGGTTGAGTCTAGTGATTCTTCCATCATGGTGAAAAATGCAGAGTTGCCCAAGATGGTTGAAGAGCAAGGGAAGACAATAAACAATTGAGGGAAAGAATAGGCCAAATTGAGCAAGCAATGAGGAGTGTGCAATTTGAAGGAAGGATACCAAAGGAAGAAGATGTTACAGAGGAATAAAAGACCCTTGAACCTGACCCTATTCTAAAAGAAGAGCCTTTGTTGAAGGCATTGAAGGCTTTGAGTGGAAAGTAACTTGAAGGCATACCACTATTTAGTGGAAAAATGGAAGCTGATTTAGTTGTTGATTGGATAGAGGGAATGGAAAACCATTTTGAATGTGATGGAGTCACTGAGGCATAGAAGGTAAAGGTGGCCAAGTCAAGACTAAGAGGTTCTACCTTGACATGGTGGAAGTTCATTCAGACAGAGAGGGAAAAGGAAGGCAAGTAGCCTATAACTACTTGGAAGGGAATGGTTGCCAAAGAAAAAGAAGCATACATTCCAGATGACTATGAGATTCAGTTACACAAGAAAAGACAGAGCTTGAGGCAAAGAGACCAAGATGTAAACACTTACACTGAGGAGTTTCAAAAACTTTGCATGAGGTCTAATGTGACAGAGGATGAGAGTCTCAAGGTGGCTATATACCTTAACGGTTTGAAGTGGAACATTCAAGAGGAGATGACTCTTCTAAGTCCCAAGACAGTACACCAATGCTATCAATTGGCAATAAAGATTGAGGAAAGAAGCAAGAGGAAGCAAGACCAGGCTTCTAAGGGCAGAGGCAAAGGTAGAGATCAAAGAGATCAAAGAGGATAGTGAGATGGCTACCAATGTAGAGGCAATGACCAAAGAAACTAAGGAGAGTCTAAAATCACAGAGCGTGGAGGAGAAACATCTTCTAGAGGAGGTTATAACAGAGGTAGAGGACCTCAAGGTGGTTCAAATAGAGGAAGAGGAGTAGGCAGAAGCAATCCATACTTTGCAAACATGAAATGCTACCATTGTAGTCAGGTAGGTCATCCTGCCTATAGGTGCCTGGAGAAAGAATCTTCATCAAGCAATGAGAAGAGAGTGGCTTATGCACAAGAGGACACCATGAGTCCTAAGTCATTTGAGGTCAGTCATATTGAATCTGAGGTAGGAGAGAATCTGATGTTCAATAGAGTTTTGATCAGACAACCAGTCAAGGAAGAACCAAAACAAAGGAGAGCTCTATTTAGAGTAAGGTGCAAGATACTTGGTAAAGTATGCAAGGTCATAGTAGATTCAAGTTCAACAGACAATATTATCTCAGAGGAGGTTGTAATGAAACTGAAATTGGAGAAGGCACCCCACACTAACCCCTACAAGGTCACATGGCTAAACAAAGGGCAAAGTGTTCTAGTGAATGAGCAAGTAACAATGGAGTTTTCCATTGGAGGGTACAAGGACAAGTTAGTTTGTGATGTTTTAACCATGGATGCATGCCATCTACTATTGGGAAGACCATGGCAATATGACATAGGTGTCATATATGATGGGAAAGAGAACACCATCTCCTTCAAGAAGGATGGGAAGACTTTCAAGTTGTAGTCATTGTCAGAAGAAGAAGGACAATCAAAGACACCAAGCATCATGTTGAGTAGTGGGAAGGAGTTCCTTAACAACCTACATAAAGGGGGTGAAGGATATGTGGTTGTGTTACAACCTAAAGAAGAAGACAAGGCTGACAAGACAGTCATACCTGGAGCAGTCCTAAAGTTGTTGGATCAGTTCAAGGAGATTGTCAGTGATGGTACACCTGCAACTTTACCTCCAAAGAGAGCCATTAGTCATCAAATTGACTTCATACCTGGAGCTTCATTACCAAACAAAGCAACATACAAGCTTACACCAGATCAGAACCTAGAAGTAGCTAGGCAAGTGCAGGAGTTGTTGGATCAAGGATTGATTCAAAAGAGCATCAGCCCATGTGTAGTACCAGTGGTCTTAGCAACAAAGAAAGGAGGTAAGTGGAGATTATGCACTAATTCTAGAGCAATAAATAGAATCACCATCAGATATAGATTCCCTATCCCTAGGATTGAAGACTTGATGGATTGTCTTGAAGGAGCTCAGTACTTCACCAAGTTGGATCTCAAGAGTGGATACCATCAGATCAAAATCAAGGATGGAGATGAGTGGAAGATAGATTTTAAGACAAATGATGGGTTGTATGAGTGGACAGTGATGCCATTTGGCCTCTCTAATGCCCCTAGCACATTCATGAGGCTCATCAACGAAGTGCTTAGATACTTTACAAGGATATTTGTGGTGGTATACCTTGATGACATCCTCATATTCAGCAAGACATCAGAAGAGCATTTAAAACATGTGGAGATGGTTCTTAGAAGGTTGCAAGAGGAGAAGTTGGCAATCAATCTAGAGAAGTGTGAGTTCTTTAAGCAAGAGCTTGTCTATCTGGGTTTTGTAGTGTCCAAAGGATCATTGAAGATGGATCCAAGCAAGGTGGAAGCCATCCTAAACTGGCCTACACCAACCACAGGGACAAAGGTAAGAAGTTTTCATGGATTGGCTCAATTTTATAGGAAATTCATAAGGAACTTTAGTGGTATATGTGCACCAGTTCTAGAGACAATCAAGGGTGGTTTAAAAGCTAGGTTTGTGTGGACTCAAGAAGTTGCGAAAGGGTTTGAGAAACTGAAACAAGAGGTGGCAACTCAACCTATTCTCTTATTACCTAGTTTTCACAAATTGTTCACTATTGAATGTGATGCAAGTGGAGTGGCAGTAGGAGTGCTAAGTCAAGAGGATAGGCCTATAGCCTTCTTTAGTGAGAAGCTCAATGAAGCAAAGAAGTATTCAACCTATGACATAGAAATTTATGCTTTGGTTCAGTCATTTAGGAAATGGAGTCATTACCTTCTACCCAAGGAGTTTGTAGTCTTTATTGACAGTCAGGCACTTAGTTTTATCAAAACTCAAGAGAAGTTGAGTAATAGGCATTTGAAATGGATGGAATACATCCAAGCTTTTACCTTCACCATCAAGCACAAGAAGGGACAGCTAAACAAAGTAGCAGATGCATTAAGCAGGAGATTGTTGACAGTGCAAGAGATACAGATTAAGAGCATTGGCATAGAGAGTATCAAGGATCTCTATGGGGAAGATGAAGACTTTTCAGAGGTCTACAAGGTATGTTCTAACTTTGAGAATCATTTCCATAACCAATACTCAGAGTATACATTGCAATGTGGGTTATTGTTTAAGGGAAATCAGTTATGTGTTCCAAGAGGGTCAGTGAGGGAAAATATGATTTAGGAAAAACATAATGGTAGTCTTAGTGGACATTTTGGCATCAATAAGACTTTAAAACTAGTGCAAAGAGTCTATTACTGGCCTAAGTTGGCAAGAGATGTTAGAAAGTATGTGGAACAATGTGTTGTGTGTATGAAAGCTAAGGGAGGAGCTAGCAATGCTGGTCTATATCAAGCCCTACCCATTCCTAATAGACCATGGGAGTGTGTGAGCATGGATTTTGTGGTAAGCCTTCCTAAGACCAAGACTAGTTTTGACAGTTTCTATGTAGTGGTAGATAGATTTAGTAAGATGATTCATTTTATTCCCTGCAAAACTACTCATGATGCAAGTTACATAGCTCATCTTTTCTTCAAGGAAGTTGTAAGGATGCATGGATTTCCATTGAACATTGTTTCAAATAGGGATGTGAAGTTCATGAGTCACTTTTGGAAGACTCTATGGAGAAGGTTAGGTACCAACCTGTCTTTTGGATCAGCTTCCCATCCTCAGACCGATGGTCAAATAGAGGTTGTTAACAGGGTGCTAGGTAACCTTCTAAGGTGCCTAACCAAGGAGTATGGACAGACATGGGATATGGTTATCTCACAAGCTAAGTATGCTTATAATGACAGTGTAAACCAGACCACAAGGAAGAGTCCTTTTGAAGTTGTGTATGGGATGCACCCAAGAGGCATATGTGAGTTCAAAGATCTTGGAGCTATGGAACAAAGAAGTGGACATGCAGAAGATTTCAGTCAGACCATGAAGGAGATTTAAGAGCAGGTAAAGAGGACAGTCACTAAGGCTACAGAAAAATTGAAGGAGAAGGAAGATTTGTCAAGGAAGGATGTGCAATTTGCAGTAGGGGACTATGTCATGGTCCACCTTAATAAGTCAAGGTTGCAGAAGGGAATGTCAACCAAGTTGCAAATGAAAAGAGGACCCTACAAGATATTGGCCAAGTATGGCAAGAATGCATACAAGGTGGAGTTACCTACCGATCTAGGAATCTCACTATTGTTCAATGTAGCTGATTTGATCAAGTATAAGGGAACAATCAATGATGTGGATCAAAATAGTAAGGAGATCTTCATGGACATGAGTAATGTATCCTTACCTAATAAATACAAGCCCCAGGCAAAGGAGATCTTGGAGTCAAGAGTACAAAAGTCTACAAGGCACAAGGTGTATATGGAGCACCTTATCAAGTGGAAGAACAAGCATGAATTAGAAGCCACATGGGTACAAGAAGATTCAGCTCAATAAGTTTGGTATTGACCTATCATTGGTCTCTCCTTCCATTCCTTAGTGTTTGAGCTGAGAGGGGGAGAATGGTGCAGGAGCACCTAGAGAGCATTAGGTAGCACTAGGCAAATTTGGAAGCCTAGGAAGAAATTTTGTCTCTTTACACTTTAAGGTCATGCTGACCATTTAATTTTTGTGTTAGAGGTGTTAGATCATGTTAGGAGGAAGGTGGATCAGTAACTCATGGTAGGAAGGATGATTACCCAACTTGTTTTCACTAAGATCCACTAGGAGTTGGAAATAAAGCCAAAATGTTGCATTTGTGCAATTTTGACCTATTGAGGTGGTTAAGTCCAACCAAAGGGAAAAGCGACCACTTTATGAACCTTTAAAAGGTGGACCTCGATTGGAAACTAAGGTTGGATTCATTAGAGTTTTGTAATTAGCTTGAAAGCAAGAAAACATGATAGTTGAGTGTGTATTTTCTATTTTTTTGTTCTTGGTTCAATTAGTAGGTACATGGATTGATCTATAGGCATTTTGGATAGATTAGGAATGTAGTGGAATTTCTTTGAAGCACTCATTGGTACAAGAAGTTAAAGCTGATTCTCTTTCGCTTTCCAAGTTCTTTGTAAATACTGTTCTTTTCTTCACTGTTTTGATCAGTAAACTCAGGGAAAGATTGGGTTTAGTTTACATTCCCACCGTGACTTAGAGTACGGCCTTGTGGGAAATGTGGCTAGGCCCCATATCTATACATAGGTTAGTCTTAGGAGTTTGTAGGAGTCCAAGAAGCATGGTGAAAGTCTCTTCCTAGGCGAGCTTGGCTATGCCCGGTTAGGAAAGACAGTGGAAACCAAGCACTAATGTTGCAGGGGTGTCAATTCCCTAGAAAACCAAGGAGTGTGGTGGATGCAAGAGGCCTTACAAAGGTTTGGTAGGAAAGAAGAGACTCCACCAGTCCATTTGGTGGTTGGAAGAAGCAGACAGATCACTGTGTGGCCAGAAAAAGGCCTAAAAAGCCCTAATTCCTACAAAAAGAGGGTTACGCCTGTGTATGGCCAGTGAAGGCCTAAAAACTCAAAAATATTGGAGAGGTAGGAAAATGAACTAAGGTCCCTTTGGAAGATTGGCCAGGAAGTTCTTTAGGAAGTTTGGGAGTTTGGCCTACTTTCTCAAGTTAGGAGGTAGACACCTAAAAATGACCTAGGCCCTAAGCTTCATTTTTACCACCTTCGTCCTAGCATAATTAAGTTATCTAATTATGTCCTTGGTCCACATTCGACTATTGATTAAATAATTCATAATTATTTAATTAATTCATGTCATTTGTTCCTCCTTGATTATTAAATAAATAAATAATATTTATTTATTTAATACATCACTAATTATCTAAAGTCTTCCTTTGATTAAATAAATTTCATAATTTATTTAATTTCCCTTTACCATTTATGTCTTCTTGATTAATTAAATAAATTTTATTTATTTAATTACGTCACTAATTAAGTCCCCTTCTTCTAAAAAATTAAATAAATTCTTATTTATTTAATTCTGTCCATTTTCCACTATAATTAAATAATTCATTTAATTATTTAATTAATCATTAGCTTTTTCTCCCATTGAAATTAAATAAATTTGATTTATTTAATTTGGCCATTCTCTTGAATTTTGAATTAAAATCATTATTTAATTTCAAAATAATTCTTTTATCACATTCCTCCATAATTAAATAATATCTTTATTATTTAATTGCTTGCTAGTTGTCTGGAGTAAATAAATCTTATTATTTAATTTCTCCATCAACCTCTTTGTCCGTGCCAGCCTTATCCTCCAATTTAATTCTTGACTTTTGACTTCTCATTTATTTTTGACCGTTGATTGAATTATTTCATAATTCAATCTCCACCCTTCATCCTTACCTGTTGCCCTAATTTTGACCTAACCCTAATGCACACATCAATATTCAATCTTAAGCATTGATCTTAGGGTTCCTGTCATCTTTTCATCCTGGCCACACGTTCAAAATTGCAATTTTTATAAAAGGGCAATTTTGACCTCATTTGCATCTCTCTCAGTCTTTAGCTCTCAGTCTTTAGCATATTTTGACTTCTTGCATTCTTAGTCTATGTCAATTTGCTGTCAACTTAGGTCATAGTCATTAACAGTCTCAGCCATTTTAGCTCATTGTAGGGTTATTTTTATTTTCTGCAAATCCTTCAACACTTGCATAGGGCTTAGTCTTTGGTCATAGTTGCTCATAAATCTGAGGGCATTGTTGTTTATCCGCAAGCTAGGAGGTGTAACAGAGGTTAATCATGGAAGGTGGAGACATAGGGTAACACTATCCCTTTTGTCTTCACCTCACTTCCATTGTGCTTTGTTACTTTCATAGGAATTTTGATTGTTATTGTGCTAACCCACTTAATAATAAAATTTAGGATTTTCCCTTGATTACATTGGTGAACCCGACGTTGTTATTTCGGCTTTTCGTACGTTTTTTTTTGTTGTTTTCTGTTGTTTTGCAGGTACAGGTACGGATCGCCGCAACATTTTTAAAAACAGTGTGACGCATCATATGCGTCGCGACGCATACGACAACCTTAGAGCCGCAATCGCACTGTCACATCGCAACTGACGAACAGAACGACGCATCCGTTCGTCCTGAGCCGCATCTGATACCCCGAGAGCCGCATTCGAAACTCGTGCCGCATCCGTTTGGTATATCATTTTTTGTTTTCTTTCAAGTTTGCGGTTTTATTTTTGCATTTCGGGTTGTCCAATCTTAGGTTTTTCTGTGTTCTGTATTTTTCCTGCATATTGAACAATATTAGGTTTTCTGACACTAATCATTTTTCGTAGTGGCTTTCTGTTTTGGGTGGAATTTTTTGTTGTCTTCTGTTGTTTTGCAGAATACTGGTATGCATCGCCGCAACCGTCGCAACGCATCTGCTCACAGAAACGACGCAACTGCCCTGACAGACCGCGACTGACAATTCCAGAGCCGCATGTGACTGTCTGTGACGCATTCTCCTAACAGAACGACGCATCTGACAAACCGAGCCGCATCTGTCTGGTAAAACCGCGCCGCATTTGTCTGGTAAACTTTTCTGTCAGTTTTTAGGTTTTAATTACCGAATTTCAGTTTTTTTTCTGTTTTCTGGTTCTCTATTTTCTGTCTTTTTCTGTGTTAGCTATTCCTGCATGTTAACCAGGTTAGATATTTTGTGTTACTAATAGTTTCTTGCAGCGTGTGGCGATCCTTTTTCGTGTGTCCAAGACCATCACATCCAAAACTACTAACTCATTGTTTGCAGATTCGCATGTCAAAGAAGGAGAGAACAAAACAGTGTGTTTGTTTATTTCTAGCTTAGCAAACTTTGAATTTGGTGCTTTTAAAAAGAACAATCATGTCTTTCATGCTTGAGTGTGTTTGTGGAGTGGTAGGTGAGTATGCTCTCACTTGGTGAAAACCTTGTGATCAGAAAACCAGACCCATTCCTTTTTGTTAATTTACCCTTCACGATTCGGTATATCGAAGTATCCTCTCCCCTTGCGCATTCGTGTGATCCTGGGTGTAAGAGAAACGGTTACCGACTCTAGAACTTGGGCCTGTTCTGGTGGGAAAAAGTTCTCACCCCAGGACGACTCAGACCGGTAGCACCCTGACACCGAGGGACTTCCAGCCGGTATAGAAAAGTGGGTTCTTGGGGAAAGCCCAAGAATCACGAGCGTGGTTCCGACGAGATGGATCCGAAAGGGGACTCTCGCCGCATGGATCACGCCCCACGAACGGAATGCCCGAATTAAACACCTCTTGTCTTAGTGTCCAACGTTCTATTGCAGCGTTGCTTGATATAGTCGCGGTGCGATGTCATGCCCGAAGATTACTCACTACTGATCCCCTTGAGTAGAGATAGCAATTCTTGGGATGTCACTACCCAATGAATCCGAATTTGGTGTGCTTGAATGACGTTAATGAGCCGTGGAGGGGAGCCAATGCCACCAAATTCTAAGCTATCCGCTCTCGAGAAGGAAAGGTGTTCATCACCAATCCGGGGTATAACTGGTGGGCTATATCAAGTATACAAACCCAAGGCCTAGTGGCCTTTCTAGGATTGTGCTTATCTCATGTGTGTTTGGTTATCCCTTAAAACGCTGTGTTTGTCAAGTGCATTCTGGTCTTGTCACAGTCCAAACAAAACAGTCATCAAACAGATCAAACACTCCCATCAACATACCATGAAAATCACTTTGAAACAAAACTGTCATATCAGTCGAACCGCAACTGACATTTTGAAACGCAACTGCCTGATAAACCGCATCTGAAGTCTTAAACGACGCATCTGTAGGCGTCGCGACGCATATGTTAACCTGAAAGCCGCATCTGTTAAACAAGTCGCATCTGACAGTCAAAAACCCGCAAGTGAAAAACTGAACCGCAATTGCTTAACTGAGACGCAATTGCTAAACTGAGACGCATCTGCCTGTCAAACTTTTTAAACTGCACAGTCAAAACCAGAGACCTCCAAACTGTCAACCATTTGTCAAACTCCGTCATCAAAAGTATTCTGCCAGAAAACCAATTTGAAATTGCTCAAAGTCTTGTCCCTTAGCTTGCATTGATCACCTTAGGTTTCATACCTCACCCCATTTAGTATCATACATTCAGCATTACATTGTCCCTAGGCTCATATCTTGCATACTTAGGAGTAGGCAAATCTCAAGCACCCCTTAGCAAAATCATTGTTTTCGAAATTAGACCCTTTTGGACCAAGTCATCAAACATCCTTTTAGTCATTGTCCTCTTTGGTGAGATTTCTTCCAACTCAAAAGTCTAGTTAGGAAGACTCATTAGTCATCTTGTCACCTTGTCATTAACAACAAAGTCCTCTAGCAGTCCACATCGAAAACAAAGTTCAAGCTCAGAAGTGCTTAGATAGCCTCATTTTACATTGCATCCACATTGCATACCTTACTCACAAAAATTCAAAAACAAAAAAAAAAAATAGTGGTCATTTTAGTCGTCAATTTGAACCTTAGGTTTCACCTAGTGTCATACTTGCATTTAGTGGACATCCCCTTTGAGCAAGCTCATTTATGGTCGAAACCAGACTTCAAAAGCAAAAAAGACAAATGGAAAACTTCATGCCAGATCCCAACAGTCCTCCACATGACTCAAACTGGACCGCAAATGATCCCTTTACCAATCTAGACAATCAACCTCTGGTGACAACACAATCCTTACCTAACAACTCATTCGAGCGTTACATGCAAAGAGATGAAAATGGTCAACTCCTTCAAGAACACATAGAAGCATTGACACAAGACCCAGAGGCCTACCAGTTGGCTGAAACAATAGCACGTCACGATAGGGACAGATTCGTAGCTATGCTCTTGAGTGAAGGAGCTAGGTTACCACCAGGATTTGACATTAACACATTACATGATCCTAATGCCAACAATGTTCACAACATCTCACACAGTGGTCAAGTTCTAAATACTACAAGCAACATCCCTTTTGGCACAACGACATTGCATACCACATCCAACATCCCAAACATCTCCAATATAATAAACGCTACATCTATTGGGGGATCACAGTCATCCACAACATCCACAACACTACCCCAATTAAATACAACCTCTCTTGGTTCTGTGACATCATCGGCAAATCATTCCAATCCTCCTGTTATCCCAACAGCAAACACCACAGGGGCATCCTCAAGTCATCACAACTCCCCCTTGACAACTACATCTACTACCATGAATACAACCTCAACAAATGCATTCAGTAGCAGTTCACAACACCCTTTGGGAGGACCCACAGGACGTATCTTCATACAAGGACAACAACAAAACGTTAACACGACAACACAGTCAAACGTCACTACCTCCCAAGGTACAACTGCCAATGTGCCCCTTGTGCAAAATCAGCAATTCACACAAAGTGGCCAACTGACTCAACCCATGACATCGTTAGTACATCATAACATTCCTGGTCACAACATCCCCCAAATAATGACACGCATAGCTGGGGGACATATTCCAACATACTCATCCAACGTTCACACTCATCAACATGCACCTAGTCACAACTTTCAATACCAACAACACACATCATACATACCACAACAACCCATACCGCCACAATACACCTATACTCACGCAAGAACACCTGGTGTACCAGGCAATCCAACGTATGGACATGTCAATGACCCCACCATAGATGAACTCAAAGCAACAGTGCGGGATATGGCGAAGCAAATGCAAAACATGCTCATTATGGGTGGGAAATCCGAAATATCATATGACTTGGATGTATACCCATTCGACACAAACTTACGTATGCCCGCATTTCCGCCAGGATATGTGTCACCCAACTTCACTAAATACAAAGGCAAAACAAATCCCATTGAACATCTTCGCGAATTCGCAACTAACTGTATGGATATCGCCTACTAACCCACATACCTGATGAGACTCTTTTCCAAAAGTTTGGCGGGTCAAGCCCTTGAATGGTTTTCAACACAAAAATATATCCAATCATGGGATGAGCTCAAAAGGAGGTTCCTAAAAATTCATAGCATACAATATTGACATGGACATAATACTTTCGGCGTGCAATCTCCTACAAGAAAAGTGAGGTGGGAACATTTATCCGTTCTTCCAAAATGGAAGCCTGTATTCGGTACATTGACATTCTGAGAAAGGAAAAGGATTGACATGAACATCCAAACATACAGGGCCCCTCAGATTAGCATTGCAATTACATTGTTGCACGGCCTTCCACAGAATTGAGTGGAAAGAGTTAAGAATTGAAAACCCTTATCACAAAGGGAGAGGCGAAATATGGCTCCAAAAATACAAACACCAACACACCCGCTGACAAAAACAAATATTGGGTCAAGAATAAACATGTCACAAACGATGGTGTTGTAGATGCCAAGACTGCAAGTCCCGTATTGGCTCTGAAAGGGGTACAACAATAAAATAGACCAACAACGACATTGACACCTCCCCAATACTCAGCCGAACAATCAAAATGGGTCGAAAGCATGCGAGGTTTAATATCGTCAACCAGACAATTGATTAAGCACATACTGCTGTTGGTGACATTCGCGACGATCCTCAAAATGCGTTAACCGCAGGATATGCGCTTCCGGGAAATACGCTGACCGGACCAAACCGGCGCCAGTGGGATGACCGCCCAGCAGTTCTGCCGAATACCATCAAGTCAAAGGGCATACAACCTCCAACTATCGACAACTGAAAAACGTAATCCAAGACCTCATTGAAAATCGCAGCATCGAAGTAGGTGGATCACAATTCAATTCCAACTTCGGATCGTACTTACAAGAATCGCTGCGGATCTCGCGGATACGCAATGCTTCCCTTCCAGCTAACTTCCGACCCGTCACGATTACTGCAGGGGACCAGTAATAAATAATGTTAGAACAGACGAGGAATACATCCACACCATCACGATCAAGAGAGCACCACAGTGCAATGCTACTACGCGCAGTGGCAAGGTCACTATACCCAATCCGCCTCCCCCTAGACAAGCCAAGATTATTATAGGAGGCCCATCTGCTAACCAATCACAACCAGCTCCATCAGCTAAGCAACCAAAACCTGTCTCAACCCCACAACCGGGAAAACCGAAAAGTCAGTTCAATCTCATCGACCAACTAGGAAAGACTCCTGCGCAAATATCTATCCTTGAGCTGCTTCGCATTTCTCCCGCACACAAAGAAATCCTGGATAAAACTCTCTTAGAGTCGTCGGTCCCAAAGGACATCGATGTCAATCAGTTTGAAACTATGGTGGGATATCTCACCACGCCGCACCATGTCACCTTCTCAGATCAGGATTACTCATCATCAAAAACCAATCACAATGATGTGTTACACATAGAAGTTTTTGTTCACAAGCACAAGGTTAGACGGGTTTTAATAGATGGTGGAGCAGGGTTGAATATATGCTCCCTTAAACTGGTTAAGGCTCTTGGATTCTCTGATGCATGTGTAGACCCAACAAAAAGCATAGTGATCAAAGCATATGATGACGAGGAACGCTCTTCGCGAGGTGTTATCTCTCTCCCTATCAGAGTGGGACCACTCATTGTCGACACAACTTGCCAGGTCCTGGATTTAGAACTACCATATAACATTTTACTTGGCCGTCCATGGATCCACGCTTTGAAAGCCGTTCCGTCAACTTACCACCAATGCCTCAAGTTCCCTTTTGACGGTACAGAAATCACCATATACGGAGACCCCGACCCTTTCCAATATTGTACCAATTTAAGGGGTGTCTCTGAAAACCAAGTACCTATTAACCGGGAAGCACCTGGCTCCTCGTCCAAATACATCGACCCTTCCATGCTCGGGTCATCTTCCACATCTACTCCATCCACGTCTTCGGACGTATCACAACCCTCCACCAACCTTAAGCCCGAATCAACTGATAAAATCCAGAACCTCAGCTGCGGAGAGTTCAAACTAAATATAGCATACAACATAACTACAATACCTACTCCTCCAAAGATATATGGTCGACCATGTTTCAGAATGGAACCGCAAGAAACATTCAAAGTTCCACCAAATACAGTCTTCATCAAGTGGGGAGACATGAGTGATGAAGATCTTACCGACATCACAGGATGGATCTACAAGGACACAATCTCACTACCTCCACTACCAGTCCAGAAATATGGCAAGGGTTACAATATCATGAAGGCTAAAGGCTACGATGGTACTAGTGGCCTTGGCAAAAATAAAACTGGTCGAAGAGAACCCATAGAAACTTTCCAAATTCTGAAGTATCTTGGACTAGGGTTTAGATCACTCGAGGATGACGATCGACGTACCCATGAACTTCCTAATGAGCGAATACATGCTTCTGAAAGTGTTGAGACTATTGGGGAATACCTAACTGAAACAGACTCTCACGAGTGGGAATTTGGTTCCGAACGATCCCTAAGTGACTGTTGTCTTGATGACTTGTTTGTCGAACCAGGGGAATTGACCTCTGAACAACGATTTTGGCAAACATTCAAAATTGAGCAGGCACCAAACAGTCAAAACCCCACTACCATGTCTCATGACACGCAACAGCCACCATCCGAACCCCCTCAGTCTAATCTATCCGAAGTATCAGATGACATTGATAACCAGGGCTCTCAAACCTTCACCCCTTATTATGATAACGAACATGACACTAGTGAAGGAGAATACTGGATAGAGTCTGATGTCGAGTTGGACGATGATAACCTCATCTACAACATCAACGCATCCATTTTTATGCTATCGGCATCCTCACCCGAATTCACTGGCCTTGACGATGGCATTTCCTTAGTCTACCCTGAACTAGTCGATTGGGACCAACAAGGACCACCAGTTTTAGACACGTTCCAAAATGATGAAGCCATTGCTGAATTCATGGGATTACGTGAAGGCATACCAAGTGGCGATCACAAATCAGGATTTTCTATTGATCTAGACTGCACGGCATACTTCGGTGAGATGGTTCAGTCCTCTAGTCGCAAAAGTAAAAATAAAGTAAAAAATGAAATGTCTCTAGGTGAAAACCGAAAGGCACCTCTTGGTGATAAAATAAGTAAAAACAAAAGGGCGTATCTGCCGGTGAAAACCTCGAGCCCCAAAGATGGAGAGTGGACTTTCTCCGTGCTGGCGGGGAGATTGACCCATGCTTGTTGAAAGCACCATAGAAAGGATAACATTTCACGTCGAAGACCCCAAGATGGTCCCTACCGCGGCATCATTAGTGATGAAGGCGAATTTCATAAATTCTTTGCGGAAGCGAATCGCTTTGCATGGTCCTACACCAACATGCCAGGATTGGACCCCAAACTGGTTCTACATCATCTGCCACTAGTACCCAATGCTAAACCAGTCAAGCAGAAGTTGCGCAAAATGCACCCACAAGTTGCTCTATTGGTTAAGGCAGAGTTAAAGAAATTACTGGATGCCGGATTCATAAGGTCTATAGATTATGCTGAATGGATTTCCAACCTAGTACCGGTGACAAAGCCAAATGGACTAATTCGGGTATGTACAGATTTCCGAGACCTAAACAAAGCATGTCCAAAGGATGACTTTCCTTTGCCCAACATTGACATCATAGTCGATTTAACTGCAGGACACGAGATGCTATCCCTTATGGATGGTTTCTCTGGTTATAATCAAATCCGCATTGCTCCTGAGGACCAACACAAAACAGCATTTACTTGCCCATGGGGTACATACTGTTGGAACGTCATGCCTTTCGGTCTCAAAAATGCAGGTGCCACATACCAAAGGGCTATGACTACGATCTTCCATGATATGATGCACAATATAATGGAAGACTATGTAGATGACTTATTGGCCAAATCAACAACAAGGAAAGATCATTTGAAGGTACTTGACAAAATTTTCAAGAGACTAGAAGAGTACAAGGTTCGATTGAACCCTAAGAAATGTGTTTTTGGGGTCACGTCAGGTAAGCTATTGGGGTACATAGTTTCCCGAAGAGGCATAGA